>OMLP01015765.1:36202-70076 GCA_900302685.1 Spondyliosoma cantharus
TAGTTTTTCTGCAAACGACTGACACATATTTCAACATCTCAGTGGTTTTGCGAACACTTACTCCGGCTCGTATCGTACTTAAACGAAAGCTGAAGCTGATGGGAATGTTGCTGGTCTTGCAGGAATTTAAACCAAAGTGTCGGACAAATAAAACGTCTCGATATATGTAAGTTATTATCACCCTGAGAGGACAACGAACGTCAGAAATATCGTGACAATTGACTTATTGTAGGAGATTTGGCACATTCTCGCATGAGTACCGCTGAGCGTTGAGTAAAAACCACTGACGTGACGTATATTTTGGGGGATTTTTTGGTTCCTTGGTGAGTATTTGAGGCAGCAGAAAGGTGTCTGTGGGACTGAGTCCAAATTAAAATACAGTGTGTGTGTGTTCGTGGTTATAAAGCAACATGTCACCGAGCACAACAGCGAAGTTTATTAATATCTTTTTGGACGACAACGGAGCTCTATGGCTCAGAGAAATGAGACACGTATGGCTTCAGATACACAGACAGTTCTTGTTAAGAGGATCTATTCACAGTTGGTTTTAGTGCTTTCATGGGATTTGCTGACAATAAGACAGAGATACAGATCATTACCAGACTTATAACATGCCCTATTGTTTCAGAAGGCAAAGGAAGAAAAGAAATAAGGAATAGAAATGTGTACGATCCAGCTGGCCGAGGCTTCGTACTGCAGGAGCCGTCTCTGCTGCGTCTCTTTGACCGCGGCCTGATGTTTTCCACAAACCCTTATGTAACACTGAAGAAGTCTTAATTTGAAAAACACTTTTGGCATCCAGGGGGAGATTTAAACTTAACTCCATGTGTCCTTTAAAGTGCGTCCTCGCTCCTCTCTGCACTGATCTGTGCTCACTTCACTTCACTTCATTTCCTGCAATCACACGAAGGTGTCGTCCAGCGTCGGGACACACGGGGGGGGTGAAGTTTTGGCTGGCAGCAGGAAAACTTGAGCCAAGTCGAGTCCTGTTGGATATCTTAGCTTTTTTTTTAAGAGTGGATTAGGAAAGCACCAGGATGAGAGATGCGAGGAGCCCGTGGTCATTGTCTGGGAACTCTTACCGAGGTCACGTGGCGGTGGAAAACAGCTGCAGCGAGAAAAACTGCGTCTAATTCTTCGTCCGTGAGAATGAATCTTCGCGTTCTGTTGGTTCTCATGAGCCCGCGGACGATGCTGCTGATGTTGTTTTGTCCTTAAGTGTTTTTCTGTCTGTATATGAGAGAGGAACTTTTATTTTTCTGCAAAAAAAAAAAAAATGTTTTCAGGCCAAACATATGTGATTTATGTTTCCACAAACTGGAATCTGTTTGGATTTGGCTTTTAATGAGACAAACTGTAAAGCATGTCGTAAAGCCGCACATTTTTTTGTTTACAGAACTTTTTGCTGGAAAATTCACTCTGACCTCAGCCGCTGCACTGAACTTTCTATCTCCATCTTTGTTTGACATCCTCTTTGCGGCAGATATTCATCCACTTGGCACTCCTGCAGCCGTGCTTCCTTCACTCTTCCTCCCACCCACTTCTCTAGCTTTCTTACTGGCCCTTCGTACCACCTCTCTCTCCTCCTCCTCCTCCTCCTCTTCTCCCATCTCCCTCTTTTTCTCATCACCCTCTCTCTCTCTCTCCAATCTCCCACATCCTCCTGGACTCCGCTCTCAGTCTCATGCTCATGACTCATCATCCCACATGGAAACATTTTCTCTGTGGATGTGAGGGAGCTTTTACTGCTGTTAATGAAAATTTAAACAACGCCGCCCCCGCCCAGCCCCACCAGAGTTGGAGCAGGGTTGGGGGGGGGAAAGCAGGAAATCAGCTTTTTCTCCTCTCATCCAAATATTGCCACGTCTGATGAAGGTTTTTATAAACTTCTATGATGCATTTGTAGTATCTGCTAATAGCGAGCGGTGTGTGTCACGTCTCTGAGATCAGTCGGTGAACGTCGCCCCCTGCTGGTTCATCTCAGGAACTTCCTGTCAGATGAAACCTCTCCACCTGATGTAGCCGCAGACACAACAGCTGTGTCATCAAAGTACTCTTCATAAATAATCTGCAATGTCAAATACACGTCAGGATAATAGATTATAGTTAAGTAATGTGTACATAGTCATAGTATCATGTGCCAATTCATTAATTTTCCCCAGAAAGTGTGTTACTAAAGCTTCATGTGCGTGATTTTAAAGCTCTAAATGAACAATGTTCAGCAGAACAAATGATAAACATGAGACGGTTTTACATTTAGAGCTTTCTTCTGCTTACCATCAGTGGTTGTGAATCACAGCTCACGGAGGCGATAAAGATCATTTTCTTTTTAAAAAAACGCTGACTGTCCGGTTGCTGCAGTTTACCGGAAAATTCAATTTCTCTGAATCGTAAGTCAAGAACGTAATCAGAGCACGCAGATGTGGAGATATAAATCTGCTCGGAGGATTCCTCCTCCTCCTCAGAACTCCAGGAGCGGCTTTAAATCCATCACATTTTTAAGTTTTCTTCAGTATCACAGTAATCCAGTGATGGTTATCTCTGCATACGTGGATTCATTACAAACAGCAACTGAAAATAGGTAATTCGGCATACTTTTAAAGGAACAGTCCACCCAAAAAAAATGAAAATTCAGTCATTATCTACTCGGCTCCATGCTGATGGAAAGTCGGGGGAAGTTTCATAATCCACAAAACATTTCTGGAGCTTTACGGCAAAACAGAGTTGCAGCATCCATCACGACTCAAACAACACGACAACAAAAAGGCTTCATACAGCTCATCGGGCATAATTCAAGTCTCCACAAACTCCGAGAATCAAACCTCATTAAACAAGATGTAATTTACACCCTTTACCCATGTTTGTTTTTACTTTACACTAATTTTTATTTTTGGCTGAATTGTTCCTTGGATCACTGCGAGAAAACTAAAAAAACGTGATGATTTTTATTAAGGAGGAGGTGTTTTCTTTTCATTTTTGGGTGAACTTTTCCTTTAACAGTTACTAGTTTAATGCCATAATGTAAAGGAATGTCGGCTAAACTACAGTACAAACAGCCCACAGCTACACAACAGACAACACAATGTTGTCGGGGGGTGAAAAACAAATGTTTTAGTGTATCGGTACGTGCACACCACCCTCACAGTCCTCCGTCACATCATGTCAGTGGCGTGTTCTGTGAGGCGAGGCAGACGACACCTTTGACCCCTGGAAAACATCACCTCATGAAGAAGAGCCCCGGCCCGTTGAGAGCATCTGCGCAGAGGACGTCGACTCGGTCACTGAGATCCCGAGAGTTTTGTTCTGTTTCACTCAAACATACCACAAAGAAATAGAGAAAGACAGGAAGAAGAGAAAGATGTGCCAAACGTTCTGCTTCTCCGTTTCTTCATGTTGATTGTCTCTATCTGTCTGCAGGCTCACTGCAAACAAAAGTAATTGTAGAAATAATAGAAAACAGTGTTCTCAGCCACTTGAAAGGCAGCAGATCGAAGTGGAAACATGTGAATGACTCAGACTTGCATGGTGAGCTGTGAGAAACTCAGCGAAGATGAGACTGGCTTTGCAACAGAGGCTTCGGACATCTGGCACAGACAGCAGTGACCTGCGAAACTGAAAAATCACACCAGAGCTCAGCACTCGGTCCGGCAGAAGTCCTGACCTCGACGCAACCTTTGGCCTTTTACGAGAGCCAGTGTTTACTGCTGTTTACCTCCAAGGCTGAGGCATACAGCTCATGCATGCATTGGAAGAAGAGATCACGATTTTAAAGAGTCGAAAGCCTCACTCGCCTCGAACCAACCGACCAACATGTGACTATTAAAGTCGCTGCTGGTCCCGCAGCAGTAAAAAATGCTGCAGTCTGACCTCGTGTCCTCGCTTCAAAGCGTTCCTGCAGCTGCTTCACAACGCGGCCCTGACATATTGTATATATCATACAAACCTGTAAACCGACGCTGGTTATCCACAAGCATCGAGTTACTCGGTATTAATGAACTGAGAGCAGCGACACTGTTCTGCGAAGACTGATTTATACCCACGCGAACGACAAGATCAGAGTTTTCAAATGAGCTTGTTCTCTTTATTGGTTTCCTTGAAGACGTCCAGAGTTTAATGCTGAACAGGAGCTCTGTGTATGAACGTCGTCAGTGTACAAACATCACTAAAATGCTTGAAGTGCATTTGAGAGGAAGAGGAATTATTTTATCCCTTTATTATTTACCGTATATTCATTAAAACATGCACACACACAGTCCTGGAATCTAACAGCGACTCAAGTATTCTAAAGTTTATATTTCACTACATTTATGTGACAACTTCAGACACTAGGTACTTTGCTGATTGAAATTATCAAGTATAAATTATTATGCATTATAATCACAATGTTTGTTTGCAGTGACATGCTGGTAGAAAACCTCGGCATTCGCTTGCAATTTGTCTTTTTTCACGATGGCACTTCACAGATTACTTTATGCATCTTTTACGTCAGCTTTCATATCTCATTACTAACAACTTTCACTAATTGGATGCATAATTTACGCGGCCATGCATTGCTTGTTAATATCAGATCTAAAGTTTTGCAGACACCTTTTCAATTAACATGGACTGAATCTGATGTAACTTTGCAGCTTCAGCTCAGCCCTTCATCAGTCAGATAAATATATATATATATGTGTGTCTGTATGTATGTACATGTGCTGCTGTACTCAGATTTAGTGCCGCTGTGACAGAGTGGAGGTCAGCAGGGCCACAGCCAGCAGAGTGATCAGGATCAGTTGCCTCCTCAGGCTCGTGCTGACTGATCCTGGCTCGCTGTGTGCCGTCTGTCAGCGGGCCAATGCTGCTTCAACACATGCCTGGACGGGTCGAGTCAACACGTGTTGATACAGCAAATGCACAAACACATATACTGTATCACGTCTAAATATAGGAGAGGGGGAAATCTGAACCAGCGAGATGCGTTCAAAAATAAAGATTTCCATTTTCATATCCGAAGCTTCGATTGTCACTTAAATGGATTCAACAAGGAGAGCAAAGAAGAGCGAACACAGCCGAGTGTCGATCTTCCACGTGTGCAGTCGTCTCAAATGTGTCATTTTCATAACAAAGCAAACCATGTCAGGAAATAAATGAGTTCCTCGCCTCCACAGGGAACGGCCCCGATGGCCCCGATGGATGTGGTTTCACGCTAAATCACATCAAATGTCGTTTCCCTTCAATGTCGAGCTGCACTGCAGATCACATAACTACAAAGTAAGTAAGCAGAGTGTGTTTCACATTCCTCTTCGTAACAGGATGCAGTCGGGACAGAAAAAAAAACAAAAAAAACAATTACCACCAGACTTTTATTTTGTAGAACTGATGAACAGCTGGCAGCCAGACACGCCTTTACAAAATAAAATGTCCACGACTTCTTTATGATGTTAATTAAAGCAAAATAGCATAAAGCAATTTCAGATCTTTGCACACAATGTCCAGGACTTAAAGGCTGATGTAACTGCAACTCCTTTACATATTCAGAGCATTTAAGGTGAACATGAATGAATCTAAACAGCTCTGAGGCTCATTATTTGCTTTTGTGGTGTAACAGCATTAACGTGCTTCCTCGTGCGTTATTAGATTCCCTAGTGTTGTCAAAAGTATCCAAACGTCAAACTTGAGTAAGTAAAAGTAAAGGTTAAAATATAATACCAAGCAAAATTCACTCTTATGAACAATACTGATACTCGTATCTGATATTAAAAGTATCAACACTACAACCAAAAGTACAGATTACATATATTTACATGTATGAAACACATAATGCAACTATGGGTCGACTATCAGTAATTTAACATACAGTAACTAAATAGATTTACTTAAGTATTAAACTTGTGTACAATTCTGAAGCAGGCATTTTACTTGGAGCATTTCCATTTCCTGCTGCTTCATAAATGTTGTACTTATACTCCACGAGACTCAATTGATAACTTCAGTTACTAGTTACTTTACTGATTACACTGCATCAAACCCAATATTAGCTAATTTAAATAATTTTATCGGCAATCAGACTAAAAGAAGTAAAAAAAAGCAGAATATCTGATTCAATATTCAGTCAGTTGATCCAGTTATCTGATAAAATAATAAACAAATGTTCTACTTTGGCTCCGAATAACTAGTCACTAAAGAAGTCCAAGAAATGCAGTGATGGACAAAATTTAGATACAGGCATCTCAAAAATGTAAGTACAGTACTAAATGTATTTAGTTGCTTTCGATCAGTGTAGTCTCCCGTGTGTGTGACTTGTGAGTGGCCGATCACCGGGACACGCTGCTGACAACACGTCACCAGGTGTCATGTGCTCCTCTCTTACACTGCACACATGTTTCTACAAGTTGAAATGTTGATCCCCGGCCCCATTTGCTGCATGACTGGTGGCTGTGCATTGCTGATCCTCTTGTTTATCATTTCAGCAACAATGTCAACAGGGTAGAGCGGACACACGGCCTGCATGAGCAGCACGGCTTAGTGTCACACAGCCTGCATGAATGAGGCCATCTACAGATTTGGAGTCGTGCATATTTTTCTGCGTCACAGGCGCAACTTTCAGCAAAAGTACACTTGAAATAGACGTGTGGTTAGTCAGATCGGCAGCATACGGATGCTTCACTAAGCTTTCAATGTTTAGATCTGTAGAATATGTCACAGATGGTCATTATTGATCCTTATTAAAAGGCGAACTCCATGAAGAAAGATCTGGTGCCGCAGCAGAAATGTGGATAAACTCATGCATGTGTGCCACGCAGGTAATGGAGCCCAGGCGCTATTCTAATTCTCATGTGAGACAAATGTGAGGCGGTTAAGCCCCGAAGGCCCAACGTTATTACTATTCACCCTTGATTGAGCGCAGCCTGCCCTGCGAAGACACTCTTGAATAAAAGAAATGAAACGGACTTAGAAACAGCAAAATATTTATTCACCAGTCAAAACATAAACTTCAAAATATGAGGTCTGAAATCCACACGTTGATGCATGCACGCCGAGACTTCTACAACCTGGCAAATGAGTTTCAAGGCAACCTTTAAGTGCTGAAACAGAACGGACGTGATGTGCATGCTAGTCTGTATTTCTATTGTGAGTGAAGGGTTTGTTATGTTGATAAAAACATACTGACAGTGATGGGAAACATAATTCCTGTAATACCTCCTTCAGAAATCCGACCCATAATGAGACCAAGAGAGCATAAAATAATATAATACAACAGTGTGTCTGAAAGATAACCAATGAATTAACAGGGGGAGCTTTATATTAGTCACTGAACATAAATATGCACGTGTTGGAGAAGAGCTTGCAGCTTTCATGCAAGATGACGGGTGTGTTTTTGGTACGTCTCTATCGGGGAATGGGTCTTTGCAGGAAGGAGGAAGAGTCAATGAAGAAAAACAAAAAAATAGGTGGCAGTGGTTGTGGAGGGTTATCAGTTCTCGAGGAAAGCCACGTAGTCAGTGAGTCTGGCCAACTGCTGCTCATTTGGAACCAATGAGACGGGGGGAGGATCTGTTGAGAGAGAGCGAGAGGAGAAAGAAACAGAGGAGAAGTTGAGTCAGACGGGGATTCCTCGTTGTGCCAAGCGCTATCGATCTTCTTACATCTCCCCAGCTTCGGCTTGGAGGCCGCGGCCCACGTGTCTCAGCTCAGAGAGACTCAGCAGGTCGCTGGAGATCATTACAACACTTTACATTTTAACCCAACCAGAATGATTTCCTGTGTGAGATCAACTCTATAACCAAGATTACCAGGCACTATTAAGTCTCTGTGGCGGTGTGGGAGGCGGGGGTGTGTGTTAGCGTGTTGTGCAGGACATGTGTGCAGCAGATGCTTCAGCAGCAACGTCTGATGATTACAGAGCGGAGGACGGGCTGCGGCCTCCTCCTCCGCTACATTAATCTGTAGGTTTCTCTAAAGGGATGGATCGATGCTGGACTCTCTGGGCTTGATGACACGTGATGACGTGATTAAAACAAACGGATGAAATCAGGGAGCAGAGTGTTGGAATTATGGCAACTGGATCAGAGTGATCTACCAAATCAGAACTTTCAAGAGATTAGAGGAAAACGTCAGCCATCTTTCATCGAGATTTAAAACCACTCTTAAATCCCGGCTCTCGACATTTTTTATGTGTGTAATAAAATCTAGGAGGAAGGGTATCAGGACAGTGGGTGCAGAGTTACTCATGAAGGGAAACAGAACTGGGGGGGTTGATGATGGGTACAAATTCAAAGAGCAACACTGCCACCTACCTGGCTTTTTGGGCATCACCATCCTGGTAGCAGGGTCGGCCTGCCAGCCTTGGCTCACCACACCTTTGGGCAAAGAAGGTGGGAAAGGAGAAGAAAATACCCTCGTCAGCAAAGATTTTAAAGGCTGTGTAATACAAATTGACCTCATTACACATCTGTGGAAATACTGCAATGCTCCAGCTGTTCTTATTTTACCAGAAAACATTCCCTGGTTGAGGTTGTGTAGGTTCAATCTCACCTTTCACTGCCTCTTCCACAGAGTATCCCACAAAGGCAGCAAAGTCTTCTGCTCCGATGGAAGTGTAGGCCTGGGCCACCAGGCTGTACGCCCTCTGTCTCGTGCTCTCTGTAAAGGACACATGAACCACGGCGACACCGATATCAGACAGGTACATATAGAGCACATGCTGCAGCTGCGGTCTGCTTCTATTTAAAGTGCGTACAGTACCCAGAAGCAGCAGCAGCTCGCTCTGTAAATTAACAAGGAATTGAAGAGTTAAGTTTCTTGTAAACACAGCTGCTAAAACCTGCTACAGATGCTTGAGGTCGACATTTTTTATTTAATGTTTTTTTCGCTGCAGGCCCTTTTCACAAAAGGAAAATCACATATTATGAAGTTTAAGAGTCCACAAAACATTTCTGGAGCTTCACAGCAAAACAATTTTGATGCCTTCTCCACAATTCATCATCAGCACTCCGTTTTATAAGAGATTGTTCTGTTTTTTTCCTGTAAATGTCGCACAAAGGACTCAACTGAAGTAGTAGCTGGGGACTTGTTCAACAACATTACCATAAAACCCCTCCATTCAGCTCGTCGAAGTCCCTGAAAGCCACGAGATCCCAAATTGATTTGAAAAGACTTTATTTACATCCTCACATCCTCCTGAGCAGTTACAGTTGAGCTCTGGCTTGAAGGAGGGTGCAAAGAATGTCTTTTCAAATCAATTTGGGATCTCCGGTCTTCCAGAGAGGATCTGGGGGAGATAATTGACTCTATTTTTTTATTATTGGGTGAACTTTTCGTTAAGGCTGGTGACTCTGTGTGTTTGACTTTATGAAGTCACTTCCTCAGAAAAGCACACAAATCACGAGCAACTTAACATCTCACAGAAGTTGGTTTGGGATTTAAATAAAGTGAAGCTATTGTGCCTCTACTTTCTGTTCGCATCTGGATGCGTTTCGAGTCAAATGGTGCATTTTGTTAAGAACGTTTTGATTTGATTGTGATGTGTTTTTCCATAATCAATAATAGATCTTTTTAACGAATCATGGACTCTGTGAGATGCTTACACAACCAACCGCTCGAGACATTATCGGCAGGCACCGGCTGACCCCATTTATCGGGGGCCGGCTTGTCATGGTGCTGCAATCTGTGGAGATAACTTTCAGAGTGAGCGGGCCTTCGCTACAGCGCGGGCCTACGTACACCGGCATGTATCTGCTGTTGCTCCTGTGGCTGACACGTAAAAGCCTCGGGGGTTGTGGCCTTTCAGGTTTTATAGCCTAGCAACGGTTCATGTGTACCAACAGTCGGCCCCCGGTCTGCTGCAGCGGTAACAATAACACGCGGGATGAGAAAAGACAGCTGTGAGGGGAAGGCCGGAGATTTGTCAAGAGCACTTTCCCATTCGGCCGTCCAAGGAGCTTCCTGTTCTCCCTGTTATTGTACTCGTCCAAAAGGAGGGAAAAAAAAAGGACGAGAAACACTGACCTGGAAACTACGTCAGGCTGTGTTTATGTATCAATTGTGTCTGAAGGCACTTAACTTTTATTTTGGTCTGGTTTTAATCAAAGTTACGCTCGTAGAGTAATTCAGTTGTTCTTTAAGCACTGCGATGATTAAAGGCGACTTCTTTAACGGGGTGGTTACAGAGAAATGTGGGTGAATTATGATTGTTTTGTCATTGCGGTGTGTCTCGCCTCTGATACATAACGAGAGAAGTTGTTTCTTTCTGAAACTCCCATCTGTTCAACGTGAATCATGAATCACACCTAATAAAACTGCTTCTTGTGTTGGAATAACTTTCCTGCACCTGGACGGGCTTCACATTAGAAAAGAAATGATGTCTCTCAGCAAATGTTCCCAACACAGAGAAGCAGGTCATCTGAAGGGGCTTTTTGTAACGCCCCCCCCCCCAGGCAGTCGTGTATTTTTACCACTGGCCTCTTGACCGTTTGGAGATGACTCGTGTGGCAACTGGACCGGCCTTTCTTTAGTTTGCCCTTCTGACACTGTGCAGTTGGGTTGGAGCTGCTGAGCAAGACATCCATGAGTGGGAGGACGGGAGATTTTATGGAGGAGAAACAGGACCTGGCCTGTCCTTTTACTGACAGTCTATTCCAGGGCTGCTATCATCTCTCACCCTCTCACCTTTTAAAAATAGCCCCCACTCTTCACCGGCAAAGGCAAAGCAGACAGGACATGGCAAGGGCTTTTATTTTTAAATTCAGTCCATTGCCAAGTAAGAGGAGCAACAGACCGGGAGACATTTTGATGGAAACCCCCGAACGAAACTCCATACGACCAAAATAATATCAGATCTTCGTATGTTTTCTTTCTTTGTTTAGCAATAAAGCAAATGGATGGTTAACTTCATGCAGCTTTATTCCACGTTCCAATAAAGACAGATTTGGGCGATTACAGGTAGATCAGCTGACCGTCAATTCAACGAAACCTTAGACAATGTGAGGAAAAAAAACATTTCTATAAGCTACATTTGAGGAAAATGACGTGTAATCAACCTTCAAGACATTCCGTATTTACATTTATCTAGACCCATTTTCCATTCAAATGGCTTACAAGTACAAAAGTATAAAAACAAGTTACGAAAAAGTACGAATGAGACGTTGAATTTAAATATTGCACTGAAAGAAAGGGCAAGCCATTTCAGCCCACATCCGCCGTAACCTTACACTTCTTTCAACATCAGTCCCCGCCATGAACACTTGTGTCAAAAACCTTCAAAAAACACACATTAGATGATTTCCTACAAGTCTGTAACCACTTTTCATTATTCCTCCTCCTCCTCATCCTCTGCATCCTCAAACTCATCATCGTCGACCACTCCAAAGTCCATTTTTGACAGGACTGTTTCAACATGCTCTGTTGACAGAGTGAAGTGGTCCATCTTCTCGAAGCCTGGCTCTGGCCTCTCTTCCCCCAGTGAGCCTTTAGCTGCATCTTTGGTCTGCGTGATAAGGCCCTTGGAGGCTAACAGGAACTCAGCAGCACCACCCTGCTCCAACGCCCTCACAGCCGTATCTGTGAGCTCTGTGCTCGACTGTAGTCGCTCACCGTAGCGCTGGGCCAGCGCCCGGAGAGCTGCCACCTTTTCATCTTGTTCTTTACCGATCTGCTCAAGCAGAATGGTCTTGCGCTCCTCCAGGACAGCATATAACAGGTCAAAGCGTTCAGCTAGCCCTTGTTTAGCACGTTGAGCGTTGTCCTGCACGGCGCGGCAGGCGTCCTCCATCTGGTTGAGCAGAGCCTGCAGGCGGCCATTGCTAGCCACCAGGCTATCAATAGCATTACTCAGTTCACCTTTCTGAGCCTGGTAAATACTTGCTAAAGGCGCCACCTCACAGTCCTTATGCTGGCCAAACACTTTGCACATAGAGCAGGTGGGTACTTGGCAGGTCACGCAATAGATGTTGATTTTCTCCTCCTCGTGTTCTTGGCACATTGGTTCTTTGCCTTCTTTAGGCTTCAGGGTGGTTT
The DNA here is from genome assembly GCA_900302685.1 of Spondyliosoma cantharus. Classification (NCBI taxonomy): domain Eukaryota; kingdom Metazoa; phylum Chordata; class Actinopteri; order Spariformes; family Sparidae; genus Spondyliosoma; species Spondyliosoma cantharus. The sequence goes on from OMLP01015765.1 coordinate 48,200, forward strand.
CTGGGCTTCCGCTGTCGCTGCCTTCCTGCTGCTGCTTGTAGATGTCGATGATATTTTCTACCAACAGGTTTCGCTGGAGCCCATGCACACCATGGCGGTCTAGCACAACCTCAAACCGGCAGGTGGGACAGCGAAAGACGCCACCAGAGAAGCGGTATGGGTTGCGCGAGTCGTAGAGGTCACTGGCACAGCTACGGCACAGGTTGTGCTGGCAGGGCAGGATGACCACAGGTTTGGTGAACATTTCCAGGCAGATGGGGCAGCTTAGCTGCTTCTCTAGGCTATCCATGGGGCTCGGGGGCCGAATGGTGGATCCTGACCTCTGGACGTCCATAATGCAAAAGTCTTTGTCTACTATTAGACCAGTAAATGTCCTTATATTTCACAAGAGAAAACTAAAAGCTGGTTACAAAAAGGCCAGAATCTGAAGTTATCCCCAGTGTGTGCCGTTGCTGGTGAAATGCTGGTATCTATTCTGGTGGCGAGCTCGCAGCTCTGTCCTTTATACCAGCCCCTCACAGCTGGTGACACCCGATCCTTCCCACCAACCAGAGCACACATTCCTGCCGGCTTGCTGTCTTGGGATCTTTTCAAAGAATTGGCCCCCACCTACCCAGTGCTGCATGTGTCACATGTCCCAGTGGGCACTGTTTACCCTCTTGCAGTGACAGAGGTGGGCAGGCAGAGACAACCAGGGTCCATGTGACTGTCTGAGCTCAGTCTCATGGTAAACAAGTCGACGTCAACATCCTGTAACTCAAGAGTTGTTGTGACTGTTTGATCTCCTGTCATCTTTACCTAGAATACCATTTGTTGACTACAGAAAACACAGTAACTTTATTGTTTTCATGTACTTTTTGATGATTAATTCTGTCTTTATTTAACGTTAATTACACAGTTTGCGTCATTTGTTTTTTAGGAAAACAAACGTTCTTTGTTTCTCAAATTTGGCATTTTCTTGCTTTTCTTTGTTTTTTTATAAATGTATGTTGGAGCTTTCTGAGATTTTAAGACTTTTTAAGATATTAATTTGTGATGTCTACTTGTTGTTACTTATCTCATCTTAAAGCCTAATGTTTATTGTAAGTTCACGGCCAGTAAGCAGTTGGGACTCGGCAGGTGCTTATGATCCGATTTTTTTTCGGTGCAAACAACGTAAATACCAAACTCAACATTATCATCTATAGACAATCTCTTTATGGGAGGTTTTGCTGCCTCAACAGCCTTTAAAGGAGAACATTTTTGCATTTTGATTGAAACACACTCGATCTTTCCACAGTCACTATGAGGAAACTATCACACTCGAGTGTCTCATGACATAACTGCACGTCAGCATCCACGGCTGATAAACACCAAGTAAACATGAGGTAGACGCTATTCTTAAACTGTTCACCCAAGTGAACCACCACATGATACTGATGTCCAACGATCGTGAGCATCGGGGAAATAATTTCATAGAGGGAGGTTTGATGTAAGAAGGTGACGTGTGAAATCAAGTCACAACACAAACTATCAAATATTCAAATGAAAGATTATCAGTGTGTCTGAGAACATAAACTTATATCTCATTCAAAGTGCCTCCATGTTACACTGCTGTGATAACAACTGTATAACCAACATGTTGTTTCTCCTGGGCTGCTGAGTTGCATCATAGCTAAAACTGTGTTCAGCTGGTGCCCCCTGCTGATTCTAACTCCACATCATGCAGACAAAATGTAAATATTTAAATCCCTTCAGTGCCCCTGCAGGACATTTCGCAACAGTTAAATGTGCAAGGCGTATAAATATTATCTCGAAGTGTTTTCATAATCTAGACAGCTGAATGGCATGTAAAGTAATCAGAGTGAAATGTCGGATTAGACGCGAGTGTTGTTGTTACCTCGAAGGGCCTCCATGACTGGAAGGATATTCTCTGACCACTGGAAAGCTGCGATGGACGTGTAGATGCCTGGAAAGTCTCGCTGCCAAATGCGCTGGCCGACGGCCCAAATAGCTGTTAATTCAGGGTTCGCCTGTACACAAGAAATGGAGAAGCATCTCAAAAATGTACAGCGCGCTACACTTGACGAGGCGTTGGCTTCAATTCTACTATGAAGCGCAGTCACACCCACATACTTCAGATACTGAACACAGTGGTTCCATTTTGTCATGTGCATCTTAAAACACCAAATAATTTCATGTTTACACAGATGAGGCTTTTTCTCATCTGACAAGGAGTTATGATCTGATTACTATCAATCATTATTCCATATCTGACGGTGTTTGGGGACAAAGAGGAGTGAAGTCCTCATCCAGGCCTCTATTTATAAAGTGTCAATCCGTTAAGGATTTAAGAGTTTGACTGGCGCTGCAAACTACCAGGAAACAAGAGCTGCAATCAATCATTCAGTTAATTTATCCAGAGAACGACGCGAACGTTGATGTTCATGAGGATTCTCAGCCATCCAGGTCATGGTAATTCTTCGTACACCATGACAACTGGACGTTCAGTTTCTTGAAGACGTTTCACTTCTCATCCAAGGTTTTGTATCGAGATACGGTTATTATACAATAAGTTAAAGTATAAAGTAAAAAGAGAGTATTAAGTTCAGAGGCAGCTTTAATCATTTGTAACACCAGAAATGTGGACTTTCACACTGAGGAGCTTAACTCATTAAGTTAACAAAAAGACATTAAAAGATGGATAAATACAATAAGATAAAATGTGTGGTGATTAAGAGCTCACAACTCAAATTTAAAGACTATTTAATAACATTTGAGGCCTAATATTTATAGAATTTAAGACGATTTAAGGACCTACAGACTTTAAATCATGTGATATGTATTTGCACATTAACATTTTGATTAGCCAAACATTTTCAATACTGTTGAAGGTGAAGGAGGTGAAGGTTTATAGAGTCACAGAGGAGGAAGTCCTGGCCTCTATTTATAAAGTGGGAGGTTCCACCAAAAATATACTGAACCGCCTCTTTGTGTCTCCTTTTAGGAATCAGGGAAAATAAGCTTTCAGTTTCTTACAATATTATTATTATTATTATTATTATTATTATTATCATTATTATATTTCTTATCGTAAACTTGAAGGCCATGTTGCAATGTATATAGTAGAAAACCCACAATATTGCAATGTTAGTTGTTCCAAAATGTTTGTGCAGCCCGACTTCAGACTCATCCGACTTCTATTATCTACTGAGATCAAGTTTCAGTTTAGAAACAGGACATTAACATCACATGTTGATATGATGGTGCTGTGGAAATAGGCAAGAAATGGCAAGCAGGACACGAGATTCATTACACTGAAATAGTTTTAGTGGCATTTCCTTAACAGCATCTACATATGCTTGGACATGGCTTACCGATTTTATTGCTTGGGGGGTCCGTTTCCAGAGATACCTGGCGTTATTCCTGTTGGATCCACATTAACAAGTTAGACATGTAATAAAGTTAGGGGTGCAGTCTGCAACAGATCACAGTGTCAGCAGCGAGTTCTCAGTGAGACTTCAGGTGCCACACACGTATTCATTACCCAAACCAAGTGTATTATTTGTAAAGCCATCCATTTCAGCCAGCTATTGTGGGAACACGCTCACTCAAGGTATTACTATTTCGAGCAGCTAAAGGAGGTCATGTCATTTCACTTCAAAGGAGGCAGATGGATTATGGCTCTGAGGGACATTTGAATTATGATGAATTATGAAGCCTGACTGTATGTTTAAGCTGCAACACCTGCGAGAGATGACCTTTAGAGCTGTAACTGCTAATCAAGGTTTTACTTTCAGATATTGTCTGTTGTTGTGCATGTGTGTAATAGAATAGTATAGAAATCCTTTATCATGATTGTACAGAATACAACGAAGTTACGAGCGCTGCTCTCGATCAGTGCAGAACAGGAAGACACCGTTACAAGTATAAATATATAAAACGCATAGGAACAAAAACAGCCACAGCAAACAAACATCTAGTAAACATCTACAGGCGGATAATATCTGGAAAAACATTATTGGAATATGTGGATTATGGCCCCAGAGATGTTGCAGTATTTGAATGTACTTATGTGATGCACAGCAATACAGGTTAATACACAGTGGATTAAATGTAATATTGCATGAAAGTATGAATATCACAGTAAACTGAAGAGAAAAAACATCATCCCAACTGTTTGTTTTGCAGCATAACAGCAGGATATTTTGTAATATATGAAATCCATACAGCAGGTCCATGCCCCCATAATAACACAAACACCTGTGAGCCACTGCAGACAGACACACTTGACTTACATGTCATTGTGAAGTAAATAAAGCGACAGCAGCTGAGCGTAGACTTGAGGTGTTGCAATGCCCCCTGGAGCCTGTTAAAAACACATGCAGGTGTGACATTAGAGTTTGAAGCTGAAAATAAGAAGAAACACAAACTATTATAGCTCCCATAAACAATTTGTGTCGCATATTCGAAAGATTATTCGCTAATGAATAAGAGCTAACACACAGATTGTGCTGTTTTCGCCTGCCAGTTAGCTACTATTATCATTTTCTGTAGCTTCTGCTAATTTAACAGCAATGATTCATATAATATCACTAACGTATATCTGTAAAAGTTAACAGTTGGTCCTAACGTTAACTGACATACAGTGAGACGAGCTGTGGAGTGTTTATAAGACAACACAGAAGTGTTAGCTGTAGCTGTGTTTACCAACAGAACGATGAGCTAACTAGCTAATAGCTGCAGTAACAGCACATAGATGCAAAAAATGAAGATAATCCTCGGCTCATTTACGAGCTAACTCCTACTAACTTAATTCAACAGTGCTTAGAAGAGAAACTAGCGTCAGAGGAGTAAAGACAGGCTAGCTTCTTAGCCACAATGTTAGCCTGAACTGGTCATGAGCTAGCTAACTGTTAGCTAACTGTCAGAAACACTGACTCTTCTACCGATCCCTCCAGAGAGAGGCAGCTATGAAGACACTAATTACTGTTGGCACAGTGATACGGAGCGACTCAACGCTTACCTCGAGCTCTTGAGCTTCACACTGCTCTAACAATTTATCATAATTTTCCTCCATAATCACAGCAGTAGGCATGTTGATGCCTAGCTGTTGCACCGGAAGCGTTTTCTTCTTCGTCTGCGTAAAAGCGGTAGATGAGCAGCAGGTGCTGCCCCTGGTGGAGGAAGCGCGAACGACAGATGTGACCTCTAACCACCACTCAAATAAGATTTTTAATAAAGACAGTGAAGGAATACATTAATGGAATTGATTAAATAATGAATTAGATTAAATTAGAAACACTTTTCCTTCCTCTTTAAATCCACAATTGATCCTCTGCTGCCTGCCGATGCTGGATTCCTCTGTTTGATCGCTCCATTTTCTTTTGATGTCGTTCTCTACATAAATGCTCTTTTATCAGCCATATCCAAAAAAAAAACGTCTTTGCTCCACGGGCAGAGCTGTAATGTGCTTCCATTAGTTTGACGTTTCTCCATGGCAACGTGTTGGTTGCCATGGAGAAACATCTGCATCCTCTGCTCATCTGGTCCCGAGCTTAATGTATTTCAATGTAATGTTTTATTTAGCTATCTATTTATGTATTCATTTGCACTTTCTAGAGTTTGGTAGTATTAAGACGGTCCTCGAACACACCACCACCACCACCACCACCACCACCTCTTTTTCATAAGCTTTAATTTACCTCTCAAAACGTCGTAGTTCTTCAGACGTTTCTTCCAGATAATGCTCCACCTGCTGTTTGAAACGACTTTGAAAATCACACCGTGATGCTTCAGTTTAACGATGTGCGCCTCCTGTCTCCTCCTGGTTACCCATCAAAACATGAACAGTCGTTTTGCACATTTATTCTCCCACTGCACGACATCTCAGAGGCAAATACAACATAGACACGAATGCAGCACTGATATTAATCCAAAAATGTTTATACGTATTGTATATTTTATTGCAAATGGTGATCATTTATTGGCTTAAAACATGTGATTTATTCAAGACAACACTGTTAAATAAAAAGTCCCATTATTTTAACTTTCATTCTTTTGTTTGTTTCATATATGATCTGCTGTACTTCCAGTGATACCAAAAAAGCTTCTCCCAATGACAATAAGACCTCATACAACCAACTCAGTTAGAAAAAAACTGATCCGATCCAGCCTGGTCAAATCAAATCAAATCAATTTTATTCATAATGCCCAAAATCACAAACACAAAATCACACTTAGACCCTCGATTTGAGTGATGAAAAACCTGCTTTATCCCTCTGCCAGGACGGACAGACATGCAATAGATGTCACAGCAGTACAACAAAATCACAGTTTACAAATTTCAATGACAGCAAATCTGATATGAGGAAATCAGATAACATATATATGATCTAAATTAATTTTCAATCAGATGTAGAGGTGTGGTGTAAACTTCTGATAAATTGGAATCTCAAATTACGATGATTACAATCATATGATAGAAACATCATTCATGTTACCACAGTGAGTGTTTCAATCTCTGCTTCTAAAACTACATATCATGAGCCAAAACGACACCGTTCAGAAATTCAAAATAGAAATTCAAAAGCGGTTTCAGTCAGAGTGACACAGTTATTACTCCATGTGAGACGTATATGTAATGTGTCTATCAGAATCAGAGCTCCAGCTCAACAACTCCTAAACTGTGTGCTTTTAGGCGGCGCCGGTGGTTCAGTCCGAGCTCCCGCTGTGAAAAGCAACATGCAGCCTGAAGAGCTCTCAAACCATTTCTGTACTTCAAAAAGCGTCAATCCGCCTGAAAAGAATTACTGCTGGAACCTGCCGCGCCTGTTCAGCGACAAAAAGAAGGAAAAGCTGCTGGAAAACACTTTCTTCAAACGCTCCAACGTTCAACCTGACGAAGCCAGATTGAGTCATTAGGCGTCGTTTGTAAATGGGACGTCTTGTGAAGCGAAGTTATGTTTCATTAAAATCACCCACGTGATCAATCGTTGACACCACCCGTGAATCAACTGTCGGAGTGTTGCACATGTTTCTGCAGTGACTCGAGTCGCCACTTGCGAGCAGCATTGCTCAGTTCTGCAGTTCTTCGACCTCCGTGCGTTTCAGACGATCGATTGTTTCGCACTGCAAACCAAAAATAGCATCAAAGAGTTTGGAACGAGGAGACAATAGTTCTGATTTCCTGCAACTTCATGAACCACCCAGTCCCACGTTCTCTTATCTTACTATCTTTTTTTCATCCCTCTCAGAAAAACAATCTAGAATTTATCTACAAACTATGTAGATATCTCTGTAAGATTCTTCATGTCGCGCTTGAGATAATCGCGACGACGTTCTGGTCACAATCTCGGTTAATTAAAGTGCGTCGAGAGCAGAATCCCTGTTGTGATGTCGTCTGATGCAGGAGGATCAGAGGGATGCAAAGCGGAAAATGTTTTAAAAATCCTGAAACGGAATCCTTCGCATGAACCAATCAAACATTAATGCACGAACATATCGGTGGATTTCACAACCGTGCAGGAGTCGTGAGCGGCCTACAATGGAGGGATAATCGCGCGTTTATGAAAACAGCCATTTCGGGAGACAAATCCTTGGATTTCCCTCCTAAAGCCTCCGTCCTGCTCAACCTGCCTGTAGGGTGGCGATAGAGAAGACAGAACAAAGTCGGCTGTGCATGTAAATAACAAAGACACGTCTCTAACGCACAGATTTTTGTTCACATAGCCTCCCTGCTGCAGATGCATCTGAGCGTTTAGCGTTGTGAAGCAGCCTCTCAGTCTGCAGCTTCAATGGGATTCATAACGAGTCATTCTTTATAGGAATCGCTTCCCCCTCCGGTCGTTTCCCCCCCCCCGCGGGAGAGCTCTCAGTTTAAAGCTCGCTCGCAGTTCATTCAGTACACATGGACATGTGTGGTGTGTTTCAGAGAGGGAGAATGAGTTAATTAGAACAACCAAGCAAATGTTGACACAGAGAGACACAGAGCGGCGAACACAAACAGATTTTCAGGGAGCGGCGAAGGAAAATGCAGCCTAACAAAACCCTCGTATAGAAGAAGCATAGTTATTAATGATATGGAGCTGTGATGCGTCTTGTTCTATATATAGCTGATGGTCTTCTCTGATCTCTGAATATGTAAATAGAGTTTGCTGCAGAGGTGTCAAACTCAATTTCATCAGCGTTGTGTTTTCCTTCAGAGGGCTGATTGTGAACGCACGACCGCAGAGACGCATCTTCTTGATTTCACATTACATAATTAATGAGCTCCCCGACTTGGTCTTCCCTGACACGCTTGACTCTGTGAACAGCCTGATCCTGGTTAAACGTCTTCGCACATCTTCATCAGAAACGCATCTTCCGAAAAAAACACTTTGAAGATCGGATGAGTTCTTCGGCCACGGCGGTTTGTGTCGACGTCGCAGGTTGTCTGGTTGCCTTCAACCAGCGCCGCGTGTGAAGGAGGTGATACCAGCTCGACTCCACGAAGCACAAACATGTATTTGTGTTCCCACCTCTCATCGAATTTACATTCTCGGACATTTTGCTTGGCTGCTACTGCCGAGAGCAGCGGGGTAACAGAGATGTATTGATAAAAAATGAAGGTGTTTAAAACTCATGTGAACCAGCAGAGCCATGATAGGGTTCCCCGTCTTTAATCATCACAATCGTTTAACGAACATGGCCTCGACGTTGAGAGTGACAAAGAACTTTCGACTCTCACGATCTAATCGCTTCGCCCTCCAGTCCGAGTGGAACTCTTGAGCCAAATTTGAAGAAATCCCCTCGAGGCGTTCCCGAAATGGACAAACCACATTGACAAGAATCGGACGGACAGAAGGACGACCGGAAAACATTTGTCATTTACAGGAAGCAGTTGTTTTTTTTCTCTCCTGCTAAGAATTACAAACCAAAAACCACACCCACTGTCTGATCCGGTTGTGATTTCCTGCCGGCATCTCAAAAAGTTGAAAACCACGGAACATGTTTCTGACAGGACAAGCTGTGCTACAAACTATCAAACCACCCAACAGCACATAAAGGAGTTAAAATGAGCTCCACCTCAAACATCTACAGCAGTAAAACACATGAATGCAGCAGTGGGAACGTCCATCGTTTTACTGAAGCAGGGTTTTGAACGCAGGACTTTCACAGTGTGGTATTAACATGTTGGATTTGAATACTTCCTCCACCTCTGGTTTTAATGACTAAAGAACAGCAGCTCGTTCTATTTATCCTCCTTCTTCTCATTTGTCTTGGCCCGACCCGATTCATTAGACCTGAACAGAATATCGCTCCTAAAATTGAGACAGAACACGAGGTCGACACTTTTCCAGATAATCCATCCGTCATCACTTAAACCAGACGCAAACCGAACCCCCTTTTCCCCACGTAGCGTAACGTCATAATTGACTTCTATCCATTGACTTTGTGACCAAACACCAGGCGAGGGCTCCAGGTTGGAAGCTGCGCCAACAAATGTTATTGATTCATCCGATTGGTTTACTTCTGCTCGCTTTAAATCATCCGGCTGTTATAAATCACGGCCTGACTGCTGCTCCCAGCTGAGAGGAAACCTGCTCTCGTGTTTTAGACGGAGCGAGTCATTTGTTTGTGTGAAGATGAGGTCAAACGCTGCGTTGTCACTTTACATCCACCGCTGAGGTCATCTCAATCTAACACATATTACTGTAGCCGGAGCTCCCCGCAGATGCTTTAAGGCGTCCGCTCCACCCGTCCCCACCTTTTCAGTGTTAAAGATGTTTTCTGAGACGCTGCCTGGTGGATGAAAGGGTGGAGGAGAAGAGGAGGGGGGAGGGAGGATAAACAAAAAGCAGGCAGATACACTAAACAACTTATTTTTTATTCATAAGAAGATGTGAGGAAAATGTTTTGCTCTGTCTTTTTGTTTGCGTGCATTGAAAGCGATACCAGGGCCCGAGGCAGAGTTCAGTCCTGAAATCTTAAGTTTATACCTCAGCAATTATATAATTTAGATTCAAACGAGGACAAGAGTGTTTTATTGAACAGTTTTCTTTTTGAATTAATAAAAGTATTCTGCTTGACACGCTCTCTTTACTTCCCTGTGGCTGTCACCTACACCTGTCGGAAAGCTAAATATATCCATACCTCAGAGGAAAATAGGATACTACCAGAGGGATTTCTGCTTTGCTCTGGCCGGGTTACTTCTCACCTTGCAGCCGCGATGTAGAAGTGTACTCCAGGGTGTCTCAGTGCATCGGGGGGCCTGTTGCCCCCATGTTTGGATAAACGAAGCGAAAGTGACCGCTTGGACGCCTCGACAGTAGATAAAACATAATGAAGTGTCCTGTAGGGAGCCCTTCCACTAGAGTCTGTCTCAATAAATCAATCAGAAATCATCTTTGGGAAAAATTGATCTGACTGTTTTCAGTTTGGGTCGGTACCGCAGCCGGCCACCAGGGGGCGATCCAGATGTTTTGGCTTCACCTCTCGAGGATCTGTCGTCCATCTTTATATCAACGGGTGGAGAAAAGTGAAATGTTGCTGCTCAGCCTGGTGTTGAGTTACTCTCTAGGAAAGCCTCACCAACTGAACACATTATAGTTGCATTGTGGGAAATGTAGGCGACAGGTGGAAGAAGAATACCTGGATTTAAAATGCTGTATTGATTCTGATTATCTCTATATAAATAGTTCATTATGAGTCCAACGGTGCGATAAGAGCGCAATGTAAGACCAGTGGACTGCTCTTCAAAGCCTGGTGCCTACACTACCCACAATGCAACTCACTGGAGGCCGTTTATCAGATTACATGCAGCTTCCTCGGGAGCCACAAAACACTTTATAATATTTCACATTATGCAGTCGTACTCCTGAAGACCTGTAAACATATTTGATGAGTAAAACGTGGACTTATCCTTTAAACTGGTAAAGATGTTTGTTTCTCCTTAATCCTGACTGCCTGGTAACTGGTGTGTTTCCCAGGGTTTTTCCCCATGAACGAGATCCAAAATGAAGCTCGCCTCGGCTAAATCTTATTTCATTCTGGCACAACCCCCGAACTCCTTTGATCCTCCGGTTTGTTGTGTTCCCTCGCCAAGAAGCGGCGCCGCTCATCGCCGTTGAGGTTCTCTCTAAGAGGTGAAAATCACAGATGGTAGGCGGGCGCATGTCAACATCTTTGTGATATTCCCACAAGGGATGGAAAGATGTGTGTGTGTGTGTGCCAGTGCAGTAAAACGAAACGTGTTTGAAGTGAGTATATTTGCCCCGTGAACTGCTCTTTGACTCGCTCCAGTTGTTTAATGCATGCGTTTAGACAAACACACCTACAAACAATGAACACATCTGAATAATTCACACATCGGCGGCTCGCACTTCAATACTCACAGTTCTCTCCCCTCAGACGTCAACACTCCTCTGCTCGGGTTGATGAGCTGGTGTAAGTGTAGCTTCACATTTGCTTTTAATTTGTCCAACACAGACTTTAAGCGTGTAGTCGAGGCTGTAGAGACCACGGAGAGCTGTGAATGTTAAAAGTTTACATTTTCCATTATTCTGCATTTTCCAGAGGTGACGAAAGTCCACAGAGTCTTTCCTCCGGTACAAGTTCAGATGCCTGCGTGAAAACAGACTGATTCAGCACTGATTCAGCTTCTTTACTCCAGCAAAAGTATTATATATTAATATAATTCAAAGACTGTTAAATTTAAAGGTAGAACCCAGCTGTTTCCTGAATGCACCACAAAGATAGCAGATCATTGAGTCTCATCCGCAGGACGTCTAATAGCCACATTTTGTTGTTGGTGATTCGATGTCGGTTTAACTCATAATAATCGTTAAAAATTGAAAAATACCAGCAGGAAACTGAAAATGGCCATCTTGTCCACAGCAGCTGAGTTCAGGATGATGAAACTCACTGTGGGGAGACGATGCAGCTACAAAGCGCAGTCGGCCTGCAGCACCCTGCTGTGCTTGTTGCATCGGCCCAGCCACATTCCCTTTGTTTTATCCAATTTCTCCAATTTCATTCTCTTTGCTTCTAATTATACCAGAATCAGCAGAACAACAGAGCGGATGCTTTTCTTTATGGAGGCGTTAATGAGAGAAAACAACACACGTTCTTGTTCTGCTGCTTATATAAGTAAACATTCAGCTTTTTCCATATGTTCTAATAATCAGGCTTTGGGAGGAATGGGACAGATAACATGAGTAGGATTCAAACAAAGATTCCCTTAAAGTTACAGAAAAAGATGTAATTAGATTACAGATACATTCAGTTAAAATGGGGATTATATTTCAAAATAAAGGATGATGGACTAGTCTTACAGAAAACACATTTCTGTATCGATAAAAAAGAAAATACCCTTTCTTTTCTCTTTATTTGCATATATTCGGCGCCTTTGTTATAAAACAGTGTGTTGTATTTGTTCTTGTGCATGTAAAAGGTCCTGTTAAAGTCTGCACCAACAGAAGCTCCTCTCTCCCGCAGAAAACACTGCTCCTGAACGCCTCGTCTTTACTTCTGTGACTTTGTGACATCACTCTACGTCACCATGTCAAACATTTGCATGATTCATGCCTAGCAGCTAGTTTGGCACGTGAGACTTGATTTAACACAGCTGACTCAGGCATGTGTGAGCTGACCAATCAGAGCAGGCTGGATATTCAGGAGGGAGGGGCCAAATGATGAATATCATATAGATTCAAAGCAGAGAAACCTTTCACACAAATGGTGTGGGTTTGCTTGTGGAGAACACACACACACACACACAAACACACACACACACACACGGCAGCCCACGCAAGCGCACACAAACTGTTTGTGAGGCTTTCGGCTCTCACAGAAGGCGGCCGTGCCCGATTTAATGTGATAGTGACCTGAAAACTGCACTGACGAGACATGTATGGACACACCGACACACACACACACACACACACACACACACACACACACACACACAGACACACACACGGACGCAACTGCATCTGCTTGTTCATTACAGATCAGCCTTCTGGGTCTGTGCGAACAAAGCTTTCTAAAAATAAGAGACGCTCCTCTCTGTCTGGTTTTCGGACAACAGACTTAAAGAATGTGAGCTGACTCGTTTCTTCCGGTCGGCTGGACGAGAAACTTCACATGATGTTTGAATCAGAAACGTGTTCCAGCAGAGATTTCTTTATTTCATTTACTGTTCTTATTCACCAAATGTGATTCAGCTGAATTATGGTTGTTAAAATGATCTGATTTGTCAAAAAGATATTCAAGGTTTTTTTTAATTTATTATTATCATCAAGTTTTGGACAAATAAAAGCTGCAATCTGTTTTAATTAAGTCGAATCTGAAAGTCCTGAACAGCTGCTGGTGACGTTCATGTGATTATCAGTCTGTTGCATTTATGTTTCTCTTGTGAACTGAACCATAGCTTCCACTGAGGACTCTGACCTAACACTCCTCCTCCTCCTCCTCCTTCTTCTTCTTCCTTTTCCTCTTCTTCCTTTCTCTCTCCTTCTTCTTCTCCCCCTTCCCATCCTTCTCTTCCTCCTCGTGTTTTTCTCTTTCACTACACTTATTCAGTTGAAACTTACACATGAAAGATATCTCACAGGATGATTTTAGTATTTGTTGGCTCATTACAATGAACATCTACCTCGAGGCCAAAAGAAAAACAGACAAATAATGGATTCAGTATTTCCAAATAAAATTGTAATACCAGGTTTCAAACATTTTTATCTCCTTGGATGGAAATAAAATGCAGAAAATATAATATAAACAGTTAACTGATTAAGTAAATGTGGGGTTTTGTTCGGGGGGACCTGGACTCCTTCAGGACGCTCCTGTCTCCGGCCCTGCATGTGGAAAACACCGTCGAGTTAATCTAAAATGTAGACAAATTAAAGTTAGCATCTCAGGTGTCTCCAACACTAACAGACGATGACAGGTTACGATGTCGCTCCCTCAAAACTGCAGCCGGCCACACTTTGCACTCATGCAGTCGTAAATCAGAAGAGACAGAACAGAGAGTTGAACTCCGTCTGAAGTTACTGCAGGTGTGAGAGCGTGATGATAAACTGACTCTACAGTGTTTTGCACTATAAAAGCCAACCTCACTCACTGTACCGGGCTCCCGGTACACTAACAACCGCCGTGTTGAATATAAAACTAAAGATGTATCGATGTACTGAAAGCTTAGTGTCTCTGAGGGAGCTGCAAAGATGTGCTGAGATGCAAACAGACTTTTTTCATTACATGCTTTTGTTTTTAGCTTAATATAAATAATACAGCATATCGTAAAATTGTAATGTATAGATTATTTCAGTCCTCTGAGGAGGAGGAATCTGTAAACCGAGCCGCTCGGCTGCAGGAGTGAAAACATTATTTGTTGCGGGGATCAAACACGGCGCAAAATGCAAAGTTTTATTTAAATGTTAGCGAGAAAACCTGCAGATGTGTCGCTACATTTCTGGATTTGCGAGGTTCATGCGAGATCCAATCCTGTCAGGCTTCCAGTCTGACGACGTGTGCGAGGAACAGCAGCCGGCTGAAGCCTTTCTGCTTCATCGAGAGTTTGATTTACCAGTTGGTTCTGCTGGTGGACGCTCTCCCCTCGCTGATGATCCGACTGATTGAAGTAAGCCGGTGACAGACAGATGGTTCATCCAATCAGCTGCCAAGTGTTTGTTGAACGTGTCCGACAACAACGGCAACAAACCATCTGTTGACTCACAAGTGGCATTTACAATGAAGCAGAGTTCAACACATCCTGACTCTTGCTCTCCAGTATTAGTCATGTCGAATGATGCAGTCTGCTCGTCTTTCAGTGTAGTTATCAGGTCATAGAGTTATTTTCTTCATGACAGACAAACTGGACTTCTTCTGTAGGATTGGTGATGTAATCTAACCCTCTGCAGAGACTGAATCAGCAGCTCACTGAAGCACAGAAGTAGTGTGATGTGTTTGTAATATTTATTTGTATTTAGTTTTGTCTTCTTTTGATTGGACAGCGTAGAGGTTGGGCTGGAACTGAACTAGTGCTGCTGCTTTTATTCTGCCCTCTGTCCAAACCTCCAGCCTCGTCTCTCCCCGCTGTACGTTTCTGAGTATCTTCCTGCTGTTCTCCACCTGTCCACCAGATGCCCCGGGACTCCTACCTGACTCCCCTCACCCACCTGCTCACCTCGTTACACTCCCAAATCCAAAAGAAGAGACACGTTCACACACGAGTCCTCAGCTCATCCCACAACTGCTGAGTCAAATCAAATCATTCTGCCAAAAAAAAAAAAAAGTCCTCATTCACTCTGAGCTGCTCTGAAACGTGACGCAGAGTCTGTCCGGAGCCTCGTCCTCTGCTCCCGGAGCTGCAGGCGGCGTCTACCAGGGGACTGGCTGTGGCAGCTGGATGCATTGCCCGGATTTGAGGACGCCAGAACGTCCAACAAGCCACCAGATGATCCGTGGCTTAGCAGGGATTTGCAACTGACCCGAATTTGTGCGCTGAAAGTGTCAGTGGCAGCCTTGCTCCAGTTTGCATGGGGGGGGCTGTGTTTTTTTGTTTCTGTAGTGAGTCTTGGCTCATGCTCTGTAATTAAATGAGGACATAGAGATAATCCATTAAATATGCTGACAGTGGTGCTAAAGATAGCACAGTGAGTGTAATTAGTTAGATTTTGTGCGATTTAGTTTGTTTTCATTGTTGTGACGCTCCCGTCGTGGCTGCAGCATTTCTTACAGAGGGATTCTCCAGTTTTGTTTTTCCTCTGACAACAGAAAACGACAAATCCTCCACAAGCTACAGAAACGAACCCGAAAATGTGCAGATGCAGCAGCAGTGGCGTCGCTGCAGATCTCCATCTCTCGGTGGAGTACAGTGTGTCACCGCTGCTCCGCCTTTTCATACGTTCCAGCAGCAGAACCAGACAGAAGCTCTTTGGTCGGCTGCCAGTCGCCGCTGCAGCTCGGCGTGTGTCAATTGAAGTCAAAGTCTGTGTGCATCAGCTCGTAGATTACAGTTAGTGGGCCGTCTGGCGGCGATGACGGCCGCGGCTGCCGGTGACAGTCTCTCAGAGTGCTTCAATAATGCAAAATCTTATCTGCACTCACAAAAAAAACAGAAAATGGGACTTTTTCTGTGAAGGTAACTTCGCATACAGACGTCCAATTACTGACAGCGCAGACGTCCTCTGGAAATCATTCACACTGAAAGATTTGATTCCCAGAGCTGCGTGTTTGTGTGTCCTTCTATTCAAAATGCACACTGATGTGAAACAACCATTTTTTTTTTTTTTTTCCTCATTCGGTTGTTTGAATACAGGAAGCTTTGTGGATGACTGGAGTTAATGAAAAGGGTTCCTCTGAACTCTGGGTGCCCTTTTCTTCTGCTTCCTGTTCGTTAAGTATGAATAAAGACAAACCATGAACGTCTGCCTCAAATCCTCCAAAAGTTATCTGAACAAAAGTGCTGAGATTTCTGCTTTCTACCGACCCAGAATCTGACAGAGGGAATGTGAATTATACAACTTCTTTTAGTTTTAACCGTACAAGGCAGTGATACTCTAACACACGCTTAAGATAAGGCGCAAAGTTCTAGATATGTGTGTAACATATTGCTGGCTGCTATCATTTGAAAGTAATACGTAACTTTCCAGTATTGCTGTCTGTGTAGAGTGATTACTGATTGTATTGCTTTTCTGTCGCTGACACCACAGTAATCGTGTGTTTTCCTCTAACTCATCGTGTTCAGTTTTGTGTTTCTCCTTGGGATTTACTTCGTCTACCTCTTTTTGTTTTTTGGGGAATTTGGATATCGGCTCTTTGTGCGTTGTTTAACCTGTGTGCGTCTGCGTTTGGGTCCTTTTTAGATGAAATGTGACACAACCAACAGCAGGCGGGAGGAAAAGGAAAATGTGTCGCCTGTCGAAAGAGGTTCAGGTGAGCGATGGACTTCACGGGACAATATTCACAACACGACAGCCTCTTTGGATTCTTTTGATCAGAGGACCCTGGAGGACTTCAGAGCTCTTCAAAGGTAACGACTTGTTTCTGTCTCTTGTGCTCACAACATCGGCTAAATCTGCATGAACTATTCTTTGGTTCTTGCGGTTTCGAACGAGTGCTTCCACAAGTTGATCCGAACTCACACACTTCATCATCTCCTCGTCGACTGCCAAGATACTGACAGCTTCGTTAATACACAGACCTGTGTGTGTGTGTGTGTGTGTGTGAGATACTGATATGAGACACAGCCATCTTCCTCTCTCTAACAGTCCCATCAGTGTTTTAAGTGTTTGGATCTTTAACTGTAGGATCACACATCGCTCGGAGAGAAATACTACGAGATGTGTCACGTCTTACAAACACTCCCTATTTTTACTCTGCTGGGATTCTTCAGAGGCGTATTAATGATGAAGACGTCCAGAAATAGCAGCACGGTGACATGTTGTCGGTGAGGATGTGGAGGAGGTGGAGAAGAGTTTTACTCTCTGTGTTTAACAGCTTGTGTTTTTATTTCCTGGTGAACTGCTGATTGTTTCTCTCCCTCGTACTCGCAGCACTACAGTGCGTATGTTTCTTTTTATAGACAAAAGCACGCAATCATGTTCAAACTACGATCACAGGACTTTTTCTGTACTTCATGTAGCTGATGCTGAACCGTCTCATAATCCCGAATTACGTCACAGAGCTGCAGTGGGCGCAGGATCGACTATAACCACACAACTCAAGTGGATCAGATCCTGATAATAAAGAGTCATTATGGGGAAAATGCATTCACAGTTTTACAGCCGCTCTCTTTCCGATGATTGTGTGTGTGTCAAAATGCTTTGTGTAACACACCTGATGAAACCAGAAGCTACAAAACAAGCCTCGCTCCTCTTCTCTCATTTGTACTCAATTGAAAACCGTGCAAAGACACTTCATTCAATGTTTTACCTCATCAGTTTCATTTAACTTTGTAAATGTGAGCCCACAGAACATCTCACAGGTAAAACACGTCAGTAAACGCAGTTTGATCCCGAATGATTGCATCCTGACTTTTGTGGCATCAGGGTTGCAGACCGTCATATTTCCAAACATCACTGAAATGTCCAGGCTGTGACAGATTGAGGACTGAGGAAAAGAGCCGCGCTGCACTTCAGGGTCGCTAATGGAGCTCCTGAGTTAACTCCTGGTCAGTGGAGCTCGGCGGTGTTCGTTACGTGCTCCCTCTTCTGTGTTTTCTCCTCCTCTGTCCTCCTTCCCTTCTCTCAGGAGCTGCTCATCAGGCAATAACCAACCCCCGTATTCAAGGGAGGGTGGAGGAGCAGGAGTTCTCTTCTTCAACGGACCGAGCAGTCCTGACCGTGTTAGATCGTCTCCGTCTTCAACAACAATCCATCCATCAACTTTCTCCACAGCTCATGTCGTTCATAATGTTTCCAGTAACGTTAAATGTTACCATGTGGACTATTATACTACCAAGTGCGTCTAAGCCTTCGCGCATTCCCACTGTTATTAACACTGATCTACCCAATCAGATTCAACAAGCACAAGTCCCGCCCCTTCGTTTGACAAAATCGCGATGTGTTTTCTGGTTAATGTCGTCGTGTTTTTGGAGTTTGCGTTCCTGTTTTCTAACTTGCCGTTGTGTTTTGCACCTGTCGGCCATCGTACTGGCGTCCTGCTGTGATGTGACGCAGGACACGAGTAGAGCTGACTGTTTTTTTTTTTGGTTCCGGCTGTCTTGGCGTCGCTCTCTTCCGTGGAGCCGTGCCGCCCTCAAACGGAGCCAAAGGTGTTTTGTTTCAGCTGAGAACTTAACAAAATTGGTTGAACTGGAACTCGAGTTGAGTCGGCCTTCTTATAAAATATTCAAACTGACATACAGAAGCTAATATATATTTTATTATCTTAAAGAAACTCCTCTTTACTTGATACTCGTCGCATTCTACAAACATCCTTTTTTTTTTTTTGAGCTGAGTTTGTCTTCAGAGGCAGAGACGTGATTCTGACAACACGGAGGGCGAACTCGCCCCAAAAATAGCTGCACAGGCTGAATATTAGCGCTGCATAAATTGACTCACTGCAGGTGCATGTTGCTAATTTATTTACACACCATGCCGGTGGGATGTGGGAGTAAACATAACACGTGGAAAACAGAAATAGCTTCAAGAAGTCAGAACAACAACGGAGGCTGCAGGGAAGATTGAGAGGAGCCGGGAAGCTTTAGATCTGACAGAAGAGGTGACAGATATCCTCCAACAGAGCGGAGCGTGATTTATTTCACACGTGTTGACAAAAGGAAGACGCTTTTATGCGATCACTTGAAGCAGCAGTAAACAGTCGTGCAGCGCTGGCGTGGCGTGGCGAAGAAACTAGATCGATCATCGCGTCAAACGGCACGAGCCAAAGCAAAATATTGTTTTTCTGTTTCCGTGGGTGTCGTTTTTGTAAATATGAATCCTCAGAAATGAATCTCTGCAGCGTGACTGTTGTGACTCTACAGACCTGCAAACAGCAGAGTGAACAATGTGCATGAAGGTTTTCAGGGGCTCATTGTTTCACGTCCAGAGAGAAACTTAATGAATCCCGACTGAGCGGAGAGACATACGGCCTGCATCGGCTCCGGTCCCGAGACAGCTCCACACGACTTTTAAACTATAGCTGTTCTTCTTTTTTCAACACGGAAGAGCTCCTTTGTATATCTACTACAGGAGACAAGTGTGTGTGAGACAAACTCCTGCATACGTAATACATCAAGCCCTCTCGGATGCCCCCCATGGTAGATGAAACATGATTAAGTGCCCTTTTTTCTAATTATTTTTCCACCCCTGCTCCTCAAACATCCTTCGTCTGCCTCTGCCAATATTAATCAGAATAACGTCCCAATCAGAAGAAAAATGCCTCGTGTCAACCGTCTCAATCAGGAGAGGCTGGCCTGATCAGAAGGGGATTATCAATCAAATCCAGAGGGCTGGTTTAAACCTTCAGGATAATCGTTACAAAGCAAAATATAAGTGCCACCTAAATGTGTAAGTGCTGAATGTGATTGTTTATTTCTGAGGAGAGATAAACAATCATCATCCATCAGGAGGGGTGGATGAGAGGCTCCTTCACTACTCACAGCTTCACCATCACAATGGGGCCTGATTGGTTAAGAATAGATATAAAAAAAAATATTATATTATAAAAATAAGTCTGTCCTGATTGTTCTGTTGCTCCAAGGACACGATGTGGGTCCATCTGGACAAGAGGCAGAAAAAAAAAACTGCTTCAGTTCTATTCTGGCAGATTAGATGACTCACAACTCTTCAGCTGGAGTACGCAGCCGGAGAAAACGGCGCGTAGAGCTGGAATATTTCCACGTCTGACTCGGTGAGTTGAGGATTTATTCCGACCGAGTCGCCACTTGGAAAATCCGACACGAGTCCCTCAGAAGAGGTAAACAAATCGTCCGCAGGCAGCTGAGAGACAGAGGGAGGGTCTAATCTTTCACGCCACGCCGCAGTCCGATAAAAAAGTGATTTATACATGTGCGTTTCTTGAAAACCACCGAGCCAAACGTCACGTCACTGGTGTCAGCGTCTCTTCACTGCTCCCGCTCAGCACGTCGTGGTGGAACAACTACTGTGTAATGAAGAGTGTCGAACCAGCCGCTGACATCTTTATCCTCCATCCGTTCGCAGGCCCGCCGCTAATCAATTAGCGATAGAGGTTCTGTTTACTGAGGGAAAATTGAACTGAACGGATGATATATGTGCTCTTCAGCCGGCTGAACGGAACAATATATCGCAATGGTATTGGAAGGACATAAAATCGGACTCCACTTCCATTAGCTTCGGTTCTACTCGAGCGTGGTGCGTGAAGCTGGACTGGTAATTGATTATTTTGAAGTCCGTCCGCGATCTGCTGACGCGGCAGCTGTTCAACGCTCAATACAGCGTCACAACTGCTGCTCACTCCTCCAGCGTGAACGTGACTCGCCCAGTGTTCACTCCCCGTGGTTCATAATTACATATGATGCTGAAGTGGCCGCCGGTCAGGAGATCAGTGGGTGACCCGCTGCTGTTCGCGCCGCACGCTTCACCAACACGTCGGCCTGGTTTTAAGATCCTCTCTGCGCTGCGAGCAATCATTACAATTAACGGCCCGTTTGATTTCGCCATATTTGCTCAAAGAGAGCAGGATGCCGAGGCCTCCGGGGTGCCGTCACAGCGGAGAACATGTAGTTCAGTGGTTCAGCTTTTAATTGTGATCATCGCTCCACACAGGCTGCTGTCACATGTGAACACTTTTATTATACGTTAAAAAACGTTATTTATACGTTATTTTTAGGCAGAGAGAGACGAGAGAGTTTTCTCCTCTCCTCACGGACTCATTCTAGTTTTCAACCTTCTGTATTTCACAAAAATGTGACTGTTGATTTTGGCTATATTGGTCGTGTTGTTTGACATCGCTGTCGGGTGATGGAGACTCAGTCGTGGCTGATATTCCTGCCGGTTGTCTTTTCTAAGATGTCACGTTCTTTTGGTTTGTTTGGGGGAGATGGAAACTGTGAATTGGTCTGTAGCTGCTGTGTCTTCTTCTTCTTTTCCTTCTTCTTCTTCTTCTTTTCCTTCTTCTTCTTCTTCTTCTTTTCCTTCTTCTTCTTCTTCCACTTCATCCATCTTTTTCTTTCTCCTCCTCCTCCTTCATCGTCTCCTACATCTCGTCTTCTTCTCTTTCATCTGTTTCTTCTTCTCTTCCTCTACCTCCTTCATCATCTTTTTCCTTCTCCTCCTCCTCCTCCATCATCTTTTTCTCCCTCCTCTTCCTCCATCATCTTTTTCTCCCTCCTCCTCTTCCTCCATCTTTTTCTCCCTCCTCCTCCTCCTTCATCGTCTCCTACATCTCGTCTTCTTCTTCTTCTTTCATCTTCGACTTCTTCTTCTTTGATTTT
>OMLP01015766.1:0-29099 GCA_900302685.1 Spondyliosoma cantharus
CATCCATCAGTTTTTCCCTGTTTTCCTCTACAGCCTACGATGGAGTATTAGGGCCATACTAAGAGGAAAAAAATAAAACAAATTACGAGAATAAAGTCGTAATGTTACAAGAATAAAGTCATAATATTACCAGAATAAAGTTGTAAATAATACAAGAATAATGTAATAATAATACAAGAAAAAAAGTTGTTTTAATGATAAAAAAGCTTCGATAGAGTTATCAAGATCTGACGTGACCAGCTCAACCAAACACCAGCCTCAGCCTGAGCCCAGCCGCTGTTTGTCTCAGCCATACCGTACAGTCAACAGGTAAGCTAATATAACGTATTGATCATTTCGTCATTAAACATTTTATAAATACAGTTTTGCTGGCTGAGCCAACAGTAATATCGTAATCTCGTAATATTATGACTTTTTTCTTGTAATGTTATGACTTTATTTCTCGCAATATTATGACTTTATTATCGTAATGTTTTGACTTTATTCTTGTTGATCTAATATTATGACTTTATTCTCGTAATTTCCCCAAAAAAATATTTATTTTTTTCTCTTAGTCTGGCCCTGATACTCCGTCGTAACAACCCCGTTCCCTTGCCCAGGATTATTAAAACTGAATGTGAATCTGGTTTCATGAAGAATTTTGTCTTTTCTTGTTGTTGTTGTTTCTGTAGAAGAGGGTGATGCTCAACATGTTCCTGGATATTGTAGCTGATCCTCCTCAGTGTCTTGTCTGGCTGCCTCTCATGCACCGCATGGCCAACGTGGAGAATGGTACACACACCTACACACCACAGACTTACACATAAACATATTAGCTTGCCAATTTTATTGGCTGAAATTCACTTGGACTCCAGTAAATTGCAGCAATACCTGTTCTTGTATTTTACATTCAGCCTCGCAGTTTCCAAAATCGAATATTCTTTTAATGTTTTACCAATTTTTGTTAAGATCATTTTAACTCCCTGTATAATTCTTTTAGTGTAATATAAGCTGCTTCAGACATATTTTTTAACAGTTTATATAAAATAGTTTAAGGCATTGCCAAAAATTATTAATAAAAAATAAAGCAATTTACTGTCAAATCGTGTTATTTATAATCAAATTATTTTTCAAATATTAATATCAATGTAGAACCTAAAAAGTCGAATTTTATTCTGGCTCCAGTTCCGTCTCCATCTTGGATTTCCTGACCTTTCCCTTTCTTCTCTTGATCAACCTGTGCTGACAGATTTTGTGTGTCCTCTCTCTTTCTGTCAGTTTATCACCCCGTCTCGTGCTCCTACTGTCGTGGCAACGGTATGACGGGCTTCCGCTATCGCTGCCTCCGTTGCCGGGGTTACCAGCTCTGCCAGAACTGCTTCTGGCGCGGCAACGCCAGCGGCTCTCATAGCAACAAGCATCAGATGAAGGAGCACTCATCCTGGGTGAGTCACTGTGTGAGCCTTCATTCATTACACCAGGGGGCACTCTGTGTGTGTGCGTGCCCTTGGACCTCCATCTTTGTAAGGACTGTTATGAACTTTAGACCTTTACAGTGCAGCGTGAGGGTTAAGACTTAGGTTGTAGGGTTCATGTCAGAATCAGGTTTAGTTTAAACTGATCAAAATTAAGATAGTCTGGTTTAAAACAGGTTATAAACATGCAACAGATTATTACACTGTATCCAAAAATTGCAAGTAACCCTCAGTAAATCTGGACTTGGAGTCAATAGCCAAACATAGGTGTATTCCCTTTCAAATATTGTAAACTCTTTGCTAATTATGATTTATTTATTTGAGGAAAAATACTTTAAAATGATAAAATATTCCTAAAAGTCACACTAGCCTGAGGGGAAAATGTTTTCAATGAAGAAATTATGTATTAATAAATGGAAACATAGTTGTTGAATTATTCATCAACCAGGCTTGGCATAATTTGTCTTATTAATGTTTCAGATTCAGAGAAAAATCTCCTCAAAAGTGCAGCTCCTGCCTGTCCAGTGGAATCCTCTCATATCAGGCAACTCATCCTAATAATCTTAAGCAGGCTTTACATATTAATTCAACAGTGTTCAGTTTAAGACTTCATTTTATTTTCAGTTTATCTGCTTATCTTTAGTGTTTTATAGAACTGATTCTTACTCTTACACCAAGGAAACTCAGTTACATCTGCCACTCCAGTTTGATCACATGTGCTGCATGCAAATAAAATCCAGAGACTGGAGCCAGAACTTGATGATAATTGTCTGATTTTAAACATCTTGGATTAAATAGTTTTTACTTAATAAAGATATTAGGAATTTATCCACATAAAATGAAGTTTACAAGAGGGATTAAGTTTTAAGATGGATATGAATATTTCTCATCTCTGTCATCCTTCACTCTCATCACCCAGCCAACTGTTTTTTTATTTATTGACCAGTGCAAATGCTTGTGAAAGTGAAAAAAAGTGAAAGTGAAATTACATACATATTCCTGTACATAGGCACATACATGATGCATCTACATATGATACAGGTAATAAAGTGAACTAGAAATATTTTATATATTTTTGTAGCAAGTTATCATCCACATATCTTCAAAGAGTTCCTGGAGGGAAAAAACAGTTAAAGATCTAGATCATACTCAGTCAAATCAATTGTCAGTCAAAAATGTTGTTGTGCTTTGGCACAAAAGTAGAGCTTGTTGACAAGACTGAGGATCTGCTAATCGTACCGACATCACTTAATACCACCAAACTTTATCCATGAAGTTCAGTCCCATTCTTATATGCAGTTAATTCATTCATTCAGCTATTCATTCATTCAACCTTTATTTAAATCTTGAAAAATCATTGAAGGCAAGCCCTCATTTTCAATGATGTCGAGAACAAAAATAACAAACAGAATGGGAGCAAAAATGTGATAACAAACAGAAACAACGAAAATAATCAGACAGCGAATAAATGGAATGGGTACATGGGTGAAGTGGAGTAACATTGCTGCTGATGTTGCTGCTTTTAACATGCTGCTGAAAATGATTGTGTCACAACTGTCACAAAGTTCATGTCTGTTTGGTTACGTGTGTGTGTGTGTGTGTGCGCGCGCGCGTGTGTGTTTGTAGAAGTCGTCGGCGACGAAACTTGGTCGAGCCCTCAGCAGGACTCTGGGCTGTGTGTCATCCAGAGAGCCTCCTCATCCAATATACCCAGAGGAACCTGAGAGGACCCTCAACCTCGCCAACATAGTGTAAGACCTCAGGACACTCACACACTCTTATGTTTTTACACAAGAGTTGCTTATGTTAGTTAAAGAAAGCCAATGTAACATGGTTCAGTCCAGGCAGAGCCTAACATCAGCTTATATACAATACCTATAGCTATATACTGCTATGTAACATATTTGACCGAGATAATGATTCTGGTCCCGCTCGATGACTGTGTATAAAGACGGATGACCTGACAGCTCCCCAAAAGTGAAACCAAACCCTCTCTATCACCCCCCGGTGGCTGCAAATGTATGATGTAAATTTTCCCATTTAACTCACTTCGAGTCAATTTGCCCAAAGATGAAGTCACTGAAGGAGCTGACTCAAGACAATCTTCGAGGATTTTAATGAAATTCAATGTGCTGTATTTATCACCCATGCCCACGTTGGTTGCTATTGAGCAAAAGGTTCATAGTCTTGCATTGAATGTAAATAACGTTGATATCTCAACAATATGAGTAGAAACAATGTCAGTATTTGGTTTGGTATTTCCACATTGAAGGTTACAGACATAAGGCTTAACAATATGATTAAAGTTGTACATCTTTGGAACTTCTTTTGTTGATTTTTAATTACAATTTTCTTGGAGCCATCAGCAAGAAAAACATTTTCTAGATCATACTGGCAGGATACTATTCCTCTGAAAGACTGTACACAGTTACAGAGAATATTAAAGAAAGGACATACAACGTTAAAGCTGCATAAGACACTAGTTAATGTTCAGCCAGGCAACGCTTCATGTGAATGTTCACAACACTCTGTTACTCAATAAGAATACAGACTTTTACTGTAGTTCAACAAGTCCTTTATTAGCTAACATCGCCCGGTCACACAGCCTCCATGCGCCAACTACCAACATCCGGTTCCTTCACAATAAAAGTTCCCACTTACTTCCAATACACAATAAAAGGTATCTTTTCCATACAGGCTGGTATTTGGCTAACAGAATATATTAGAACATTACAACAGTATATTGTAAGTTAACACACTCAACACAGAAAACGGCATTAAAGAAAGTGAAACATTTACTCCCGAGGAGCAAACTCTAAAATAATATTTGGTACGTTATCACTGGTAGAGTTACATGTTCACACAAAGTTCAGATAACACGAGACCTCAAAAGTCCCACCTCTATCGCCAACTACTTTGGTTGCTCCGCCCCTTCTGGTGGATCAACCTTGTTTGATTTTCCCAACCACGGCAGACTGGGTCAATACAAACCTCCAAACACTGGGCACATATTCAGGCCAGCACACAGAGACTGCACTTAGCACAGTCGTGAGTATGTTTAAAATGATGCAGGGTCGGGTTTATTTTCTGTGTTTCACTTCCCTTCAGTCTATGTTCTAACTCTTGCGTTCTTCTTCTGTCTTTCGCTCTCTCTGCTGATCTTTGCCCTGTCTGTGTTTGCTCAGACTAGTACAATCACTGTTGCATGATTGCACTCAAAAGCATGTGAGAGCGTGTTAGTATGTGAGTGTGAGTAAGAGAATGTGTTTTCTGATAGGCAGGGCTTTGTGGTGTATTGTTTTAATGTTGATATTCTTTCTCTGATTTTACACTTTTAATAATATGAGTCTGATACATTCTTTGTTTGTGTGTGCAGCCCTTCTCGTCCTATTAGGAACACCAGTGAGGCCATGTTGCTGTCCTCATCAGCGCCCGAGTCCTCCAAGAGGTACAGACTCTTATGGAAATGTTTCATGTTTGTCTTCTTATTAGAAGTTTGCAGTTTTCTGGAGATTAGAAATAATGGGTTACATTGGTCATGAATAGCTTGAGTCAACATAAAAGGTGTTTTATTAGCTTCCTTGATTCCATTTTTCCTTGTAATTTACTATTTCTATATTGTAGCTTTCACCCATTGCCAGTTTCATTTCACAGATTCGATTTGAAGAAAATGAAAATTGGGTGTGTTTTGCAGGAATAAGTAACAGTATGAGTCAAGGAAAGTAGAATTTAAGTGAACTAGCAACTATTTTAATAGACAGATAAGTAATTTATCAAATTACATGTTCTAAACAGTCTTAGCTTTTGAATGGTTTGTATTTGCTGCATTTTCGTTTTATGTGATTGTGAGTTGAATGTTGTTTAGTTTTGAACACAAAACAAGACATTTGAAGATAACGTCTTTGACTATAAATTGACCTTTTTCTATGGTGGCTGAAAGAGCGCATCATGCTGCAACACAAATTTTAGTCCCTATTTTCTGCTGTTTTGAAGTTATTCATTCAAGGGCAGAAAAGACCACTGCTAATGATAGAAATAAGTCCAGGAGTTGAATGTTTCTTTGCTGATGAAGTTTGATATGAATACATTGCATTATATTACCAAATCAAAGAAACATGATCGTTTTTTTTGCTGTATGCAGATTACATAGCAAAATAACAGTGATTTACTAAGACAGACAAAAAGCATTATGAAAACATGTGATAGCATTTTATTGTTGGAAGATAGGTAAAACAGTTTGATCCATAGTTAATGAGAATATAATTTAATCTGAATATTTATGTTTATGTCCTGTCCTGTCTGTTTTTATCTCATCCAGTTTGTCAGCCGCTCAGCGTATGAACGAAGAACACGCTCTGATCGCTGCTTATGTGAATCGTCTCCAGAGCAGTCCGAGGTGAGAGAGGTGACACAGCAGGGGGTTGCAAAAGGGAACAAAAGACCATCTTGTGATCGCATCACACCAGCCATGACACATGTTAACATGTTTAATGCTCTGACCATCACTTCTTAGAAGTCATTACTACATCATTACATTAAGAACTCAGTATGTATGGGTCAGACTGCACTCCTCTTCAAACTCAACCTTTATTTTGATCGAGACTACACAGCTGTAAAGTTTTGTGACTGTATCTTGCAGGTTTGTGATGCAATTATGTTGACAAAACCTGTCCACAAACAGACACACACTCAGACATATTAACACTTGGCAAAGTACTCAAACTGCTTCTGTGTTAGTATCCACATTAGGACCACATTTTGCTATAATGACACACACAAAAACAGACAGTTGAAAGTACTAACAGCTAACGCTGTCAACGTTGGTAATCAAGGAGATTGAAAAGAGAAGAACAATGTGCAGGAGCACAGTTAGGCCTAAACTTAGTCAGACTTCATCCACATTTGATCTTGTTTCATCATAGTGAAGAGCAAAGATCAAGCTAAAACAAACAATCAATATGTAAATAATGTTTATAAGTGACAAACTGAACTTATGTTTTGCTGTCTAGTGTGAGCCAATGATTGAAAACCACTGTCCACAATCAGCCTCCAGGTCATGTGTTTCAGTGAAACTTCCCAACTAGTCTTTCAATGTCATTGATGTGTCCAACATCCTTTTAGCTTTATTTAGTCACTGAACAGACAGTTTCACAATACCATCCAATAACATCCTTTTCGCCTGAAAGCAGTCCAGTCTTGCAGTGGGTTATACGGGGTTGGCATGTTTCCCTAATGCTGACCACATAGTGGCAACAGCATATAAGCCCCCATTTCTCACATTCTGACATATTCATACTGTAAATGGATCTTTGACAACTTAAGAAAATATAAATGACCATGAGTAAATGTTGCTTTCAGTCAGATTTACTGCAGTGTCTCTCCTCTGTGTGTTACAGTAGTGTTAACAGTCCCAGCAGGCAAGATGAGGAGCACAAACTGATCGCCCGCTACACGTCCAGACTAGCAGAGACTGATGGCACAGGAGTGAGTCAATAAAACCTTGTTTTCTCACAAACTGCAAATACATAAATCATACATATACACAGAGCTCTGACACACAGTTGTAGGTGGATTCTTTCTGATCTTAAAGCTCTAAACTAAAGTCTTCTAATTTTTAGATGATAATTTATCAACTCACAGTCTGTGCAAATCCACCAAGCTCCACTAAATTTGTGTGTTTTTCAGGTGATACCAAACCGGAGCATCAACTTTGATGTTAACAAACAAAAGAGGGAGCTCATCGCTCAGCTGGAGTGCAAAAACAGGTAGAAATGCGTGAATAGTGGATGACATTTTCATTTTAATTTATCCCCTTTTAGTTTGATTCCTGCTCTTTTTAAGTCTGTAACTTTGTAGTTGTGTTTGGGAATGTATATAGATGTGCAGACTGAGGTGCTACTGCAGTAGGATTTCAGTTGTCCCTGCACTGGTTTTTGTACTGGTGTTCATGCCCAGGTTTCCCTCATGTTTATAGAAGACTTGAAATTATGCAGCGTGTCAGTGTTTACAAAATGATATTGTTTGATAATAACGATGTGCACTAACAATGAATGTCATGTGCAAAACATTAACTTTCGCCTTTTCTGTGGTATGAAACACTGTCAACATGTTAGTTCCTTTTGCTAAAAGAAAGGTACATTCCTTCACAGTAAAAGTGCCCTGTGTGTATATTTACATATGTCAAATGTTTGAGTTTTTGTTTTCTAAATCCAACATGTTCTTTCAGAAGTCTGCAGAGGCATGTGCTTGTTGTTGTCTTTTCACTGTCTGTTCAGTCATTTAACGCTCCCCCAGCCTCAGCTGACGAATATGTTTTTCATTTCCCAGAGAGATCTTGGCAGAGATCAAGCGTCTCCGTGCAGAGCATGACGCAGCGTGCCAGTCCAGCCCGGAGAAGGGCAGCACCAACCCAACCCTGCTGGCCGAGCTTCGCCTGCTCAGGTAAACAAACACTCCACCATAGACCAGAAAATACCAGGAGCTGGGCAATGTGGTCTCCTACTGCACGGACACATACAACGATGATTTCTTTGTTTTCAACCTTGTGTGTCATACCTACCTGCCAAAACCAACTTTTCAAAAACAATCAAAGGTTGTCAGGCCCTTGCCCCGCATTTCCTGCATTGTGTGCCACAGTGTCAGATTTGGCGGGAAATCTGCTGTGTTGCTTTGCAGCACAGAGGGAGAGTGCGTTATGGCAGATGGTGGTGACAGATGGTGGATTAAGTGAAAAGCCAATATAAAAATCCAACATGTTTATGCTTTTTTGGTAAACACAAAAACTCTAAAGGAAGAGGAGGGAGACTTGATATAAATAATCTGAGAGGGAGAGAGTTGCAGTGATGACTGTGTAAGAATACTGGTGGTTTAAAATGCGACAGAGCAACTTTAACTCTACTGTGTGATCATATCATCGTGTGACTACTTCAGAAGTCAACTCATGTTTCAGATGTTAAATGCTTTTAATCTGAAACTGCAGTAGTAGGAAATGTTCAGTTTGCATTAGCAGTAAACTAACGCAGCGCTCTTCAAGTATTGAGTGTCTTGAGTCTTTTCTTGTAAAATGTCCATTGTAATCTTTAACAGTGGTGTTGTCACAAGTTTATTAACTGGTGGTAAAATTTCCTCTCATGCTATTCCTCCTTTAAACTGAGCAGTATGCATTGCTGTCAGTGTCTTTTTAGATGGGGCAACTAGGTGGTGCCACATTCAAAAGTTTTCAAATTCTGCAATTGGTGGCTTTAAGTCGTGTAACTCACAAAATGCACTGGTTAGATCTTTGTAAATGGTGTTCACTGGACTTTTTAACTACATTGTGAGGAATGACTTTTCTATTATCTGACTAAATTACATGCACATGTAGTCAAAACTAACACAACCTTATTGACACACATTACACAACTCCCTGTAAATATACTGTTTGATGGTGACTACCCTGAAATGACCAACTCTCCCCTCCATCTTCTGATCTTAACAGCTGATACTGTAACTACTCATCCCATGTGTAATTTGCCCATAAAATTGCTATCTGGAGTTGTCCAATGATGTTACCTCTTGCAGCTCATTGCAGTCGTTCCTTTATAATTATTTGCTTCCATACCACAAAAGTATAATGACGTTTGTTCTCTCAACAGTGCCTGTGTACATGTGCAGGACAGTCTCTAAGGAGTACAGATTCATGAGACAGCATTATTTAAGAGAACCTCTGGTAAATATGTTAAATGATACAGATAAAATGGTCCCACTGTTGGAGCTTTACTTTCGAATCATAATGACTTAAATCTGGAGTTACTGTGTGACTCAGACTCGTTTTACTTGTTTATTTACTCATTTATCCTACCGTGTATCTTCCAAGCAGGAAAGAGAAGAGCTGCTTTAATGTCCCATCCAGACCACATACTGTTTGGGAACAAAGATTGTAAACACCTCTATATGTTTGTTACTCTGTTAGTTACGTATGCTGGCTTGTAAGTAGTAAGGATTTATCATGACAGTTCAGTTCTGATCCAGTTTGAATGCCTTGGTGGTCTCCATGATGAACATCCCTGCTGCTTCTGCCATCAGTATAAACCAGTCTTGATTGTGCTTTCAAGATTTTTTAAAGTTTGGTTTCATAGTTTTGTGGTCGGTCTTGGATGCTCATGACGCTCTCATGTTCCACGTCAGCGAGCTCTGCGTCTCCTCTCCCAGCCCTGAAACAAAAGAATCACCCAGGAAAATGTCAAAGATTTCTAACCTTGTGTTCCTTTGCCTCTGATCTCCAACCATCCATGTTTCCATATAATCACACATGCAATTTGCTCACTTGACATCTGCTGTTTTGGAGCAGTGATGTCCTGGGATTTTTTGAGTATGATGATCTGAGTACCATCAATCTTTTATTATGCTAGCCAGATGACTTTCTGTCTAATGTAAGAGTGAAACAGGAGTTTTGGGAGGTTCTAGATAATTTTGTATCTATTCATAAACCTCATCAGACATACTGGAGTGAGTTAACATTCACCCGAGTTAACTTTACATTTTCAACCTGAACAGTAAAACCAATTTCCAAATTAGTGTTTTGGCTGATTGATATTGTTATGTGGTAGGGGTAAGAAATACAGTATAAACCAGTTATTTTGACAGGGATTCAATATTTGCTGATATCACAAAATTTGCCCCAATGCAATTTTGATTCAATACAATGTATCACATGCCCAGTTAACGCAATCACTCACAAAAGAAGCTGCCGCCCCTTTTCGACTATTCGCAGGAAAAGAATAGAATAACTTTATTGTCCAGCTGGCGCAGGAAAATGATCTCTTGTCTCACCCTGGAAAATACAAACACAAACATGTTCACAGGAATTAAAACAAAAACAAGACACATCACATCAATAAAACAAAGATCCCTCAACTTTACATCTGTCAGTGCATTCATACCCAGAGTGTTCAGATTAGCAGACTATTCCTCTGCTCATAGCTTTACAAATGACATGTTAAATTTAGACTTTACTTACTTAGTGATGGTTTAAAGGGGCCATATTTTGCTTTTTCATTTTTTTCCCTTTCCTTCAGTGTATTAAATGGGTGCTTGTGCATGTAAAAGATCTTGAAGGTTAAAAAGCCCAAAACCAGGCCAATGGAAGCTACTCTCTCCCACAGAACACACTACTCCTGAAACACCTCATCAGTCGTCCTGCCTGAGACTTCTTGACCTCACACTACATCCCCACGTCACATATTTGCATAACTTATACCCACATTCACATTTTAAGTTTCCACTAACTTGAAACTGAAAACATGTGAGCGGTGTTGTATCAGGCGTGCATGAGCTGACCAATCAGAGCAGACTGGGTATTCAGGAGGAGACAGGAGCTAAAACAGCAGTTCAGACATAGGGTTAAAACTCTGCTCTGCAGCACTGGACAGTATGAGAAAACTTGTGTTATGTGTTTTTCTTAGCATTAAAGAATATAATCGTATTCTAGTAGTAACCCAAAATAAAATTATGAACCTAAAAATGAGCAGAATATGTCTACTTTAAGTCACTGCATCTTCCAACAGAACACCATGGTTGAATATCAGCCTGCATGCACATTTTTTAAGCCTAACACTGATGAAGCAGAGCAGTTAATATTGTCATAGTGAGAGCAACAAGTAAGCAGACTGCTGAGTGAGATGTCCTGTTTGTCTGTCAGCCCATCTTTTCTCCAATATCCCAAATATATCAACAGTGCTGATTTATTTCCGACGGGGGAGTAAATATCCTCATCATCTTTTCTTGGCTGCTTGGCATTACCTGCCTGGTGCTAGCACTGTGTGCTTCGACAGCAAAGGTGACACAGTGCCAAAGGCATATCTCAAAGATGATGTTATGGATTGATGTTTTCATGTTTCATTGATTTTATTGGATTGTAGATCATGCGTTGATTTATTGATCCAGATCAATGGCTCAGTCTACCCCAGTTACATGGCGAAGTCAATATAAATGTGTACTAAATCAACTCTGGTGATGAATGACTTAAAAAGTGACATTTTCCAGCTTGCTGTTCTGTTGCCTGTCTATATTCCCATACCCGTGTAGCCTAAAATCTTTTTAGTTTAAAAATGTCTTCTGCCTACTGTGAGTCCTTGAGTTCCTTTATTGCTGCCTCCTGACACTCTGTTATATGACAGTAATGGTGTGTGTGTGTGTGTGTGTGTGTGTGTGTGTGTGTGTGTGTGTGCGTGCGCACGTGCGCTGCAGACAAAGGAAAGATGAGCTGGAGCAGAGGATGTCATCTCTGCAAGAGAGCAGGAGGGAGCTGATGGTACAGCTGGAGGGACTGATGAAGCTGCTCAAGGTGACACACACACACACACACACACACACAGATTGCTCGTTGTTTTCAGCGTGGTCACACATGAGGGCAAAGTTTCCCTTTTTTTCTTCACACCTTCTTGTGTCTGTCCTTGCAGTAACAAGCCTCACTTTTCCCACTGCTTCTTCCTCCTTAATAATTGCACCTTTTCTAGCTCTGACTGTCTCTGACCTCTTCTTTTCAATCCTTTTTTCTCCTCTTGTGTTTCTGACCGCCCATGTAGGATGAGGAACAGCGACAGGCAGTAAGTTTACCCCCCCTTATGTTGGACTCACAATGGTGTAAATGTGAGACTCAGCCCTAACATCATTCAGAAACTTTAAATGTCAAAATTAGTCAGCTTTACAAGTGACTGCTTCATTTTTCCAATTGGGAGCTAAATAATGGCTCGGCTTTTCCCAGCAGTAACCAGAACTTTTACTACATAGAGGAGATGATGTCAGCTGCAACAAAAATCACAAGTTCAGTGTTTCTGTACGTCTTAAATAATGAGAATGATGTAACAGCTCTTATAAATCCATCTCTCAGGCGCAGGCGGCTGGCTCTTCTCACGCCTCTCCTTCTCGACCGAGCCCGTCAACCGTCCGCTCTGTAGGTGCTGTGTCTCCTCAGGCTTACATGTACCCTCCTCAAGATTCACTTGCGGGGGTGGGTGGCGACGTACAAGAAGCATTTGCCCAAGGTAAGAGTGGAACTTAAAGTAGAGCCAAAAACAAGTAACAGATAGATCTGATGGGTTTGGTTTAGTTATAGCTCTGAGGTAAAGGTATAATGACTGAGTAATTAATTGATACTGACAATCTCCTCATCTGTCCTTTTTTCACTTTATTGAGCCGCACAAGAGAGATGTTTCTTCATTTAGTCAACAAGGTTTTAGTGTTCCTCCCCCGAACTATTTCCCCATTAATGGGGAATTACGTTATTTTTAAACCTGGATGTTGGAAAAACTGCTTTTTTAAAAGTGAATTTAAGTAAAGTTCTACAATTCAGGTTTCCAGATAAAAAGTCTGACTCTAACCCTTAATAAAAAAAGATGATCAGTATTTTAATTCTCATCTGAAAAAATGGTTTTGTGTTGTAATTCCAGCTTTATCCCACATGTTTTATTGAATCTCTACTCAGCTAAAGACACAGTCATTCAGAAGTTCCCAGTCAGTGTTTCAGGTCATTCTGTAAAACCTTCATCCCGTAATGCAAACCACTTGACAGGAATAAATAATTTAACAAGTAGCCTACTTGTGAAGGAAATGCTGTGTGAAAGTCAAATGATATGCTTAACAAGAATATCAAGAGATTGGTGTGGAACCTTTAGTCAGATCAAGATAGATTTCATTCACACAGATCAAAGTCTCAAATCACAAATTTGCCTCAGAGGGCTTTAAAGATGGCAATTAAGTGATTATCCAAGATCAGCGTGTGTTTAATGAATCTCACGATGCTTTAAATACACTCTGAATAAATGTGTCACGTGTAAGAAAGGGGAAAGGAGGTGAGTTTATTTTAAATACGTGAGTGTTTGATTTGTGTAAATTGAATCTTTGTTCTCTGATGTGCAACATTACATGATCGTTGTTTTATTTTTGTTGCATCTGTTCTTCTCAGGCCCGAGAAGGAACCTGAGGAATGACCTTCTGGTAGCAGCCGACTCCATCACCAACACCGTGTCCTCACTGGTCAAAGAGCTCCACTCTGGTAAACATCCTACAGATGCTCTTTTGACATCTGTGGAGCTTCCAGTTGATCTATTTTTCACAAATTAAGGCAAAAGATTAGGTTTGTTGTATCTATCTGTCCAAGACGTGCTCATATGTTTTCATCTCTTTTCAGATGATGTTCGGGAGGAGGAGGAGAGATTGCTGAATGGGAAGGACAGAGGTAAATTAATCTCCTCAACATCTCACATTATCTTTTCCCAAATCATTATCCTCTTTCATCTTACTGACACAACTTCACACTAACCTGATCATTACAATGCTCAATCTTTGCACTGTGACTAACATGGGTTGCTTGAGATGGATTTCAGTATTGCTTAATTAACACAACTACAGTGAGAAGCTAGTAATTTGTGCCTTATGGGTTTACTTTTTATGTAGAACCAATACCATACAGCAAAATAACATAGTAAATAATAGTAAATCACCCGGTGGAACATGTACCATGTATCTGGTATCAAGGCTGAGTCCTTACTGCAGCAGCCTGGGTTTGATTCCAGCTGAGCCCATTGCTGCATGCCCTCCCCTTTCTCTCTCCTGCCTTTCCTGTCTCGCTTTAGCAGTTACTGTCTAAAAAATAAGACAGAAATTGCCCCAATAAACCCATAATTGATCATGAATAATAAACTGTTACAAGACAGTTGTGGAGGACTATTATATCTAGCAAAAGTCTCAAATACAGCCAACAACATCACCAGCACAATGTACTTGAATTATCCAAAGTAAAATAACTAATTTAGCAGATAGCAGAGTTTTAGAATATGGTGCCCTAAAGGCTCTGAAAGATAATGTTTTGTTTGCAGAGGTTGCTATCTTACAAAACAAGATTAAAAATAGACATTTCTGAACTTTAGGAAAGCGACAGTTGGTTAAGTGGCAGGAGTTACAACTTTCCATTCTTATTGGTGACTTCAGGTAAATTCAAGTAGGGCTTTGAACAAACTCTAATCTTAACAGCTACATAACTGAGAACATCTGTGTGCAGCTTCTTTAATCTACAAATAGTGCATTGCCCGTAGGAAGTATGTATTCCTATAGAAAAGTGGGAGATTAAGTAGCTTTTTCATGGATGGCCAAATGAGGCTGTGTTTAAAGGTGAGACGTCAGGGATATAATTGCCCGTTTTTGACTATTTTTGATTCATATTTCACCTGAAAAACCATTCACCTTGCCTTGTTTGGTGTCATTGTTTTCAGCACAACCTCACATGTGTGACTGTACAGTTATTTTTTCATTGTGACACAGTGTATTAAATTAAAATCACAAAAAAGCATAAAATCAGAGTAGGAAAAAGTTTGATTTTTTACTGTGAAAACCACAAATATGTTTAACGAACCGTTTTTATTACTTATAATGCAAATATAAATTGTTGTTTGCTAAAGTTGTGCATACGTTTTTCAAATGTACAAAGTTATATATGTAACTATTTACATTTAAATGCAGGCAATGCCTCAGGCTCAGGTCTCCCTCAGCTCAATGAAGAGCTGCACTGCCTGCTCCACATTCAGCAGTCTCCTCATTGTTTCGACTCACAAAACAAAAAAACGACTACATTACACCAAACACTACATAACACACATAACTATACACTCCAAACACGCTATATGTCACAAATCTCTCAACTCTCAAACCTTGCTGTCTCTATCACTGTCACTGCTGCTGTCACTCTTTCGCCACCTCCCCTCCCACAACTTCCCCCTGTTCCTCAGCAACCAAATCACGTGGTTTGCTATATAATTTTGTGATTGGTTGGTATGGTGCCTTTTTCCACCAATAGGAACGTGTTTTTAGCTTGCGGACACTTTCGTGAGAAAAGCCGTTACCGTTTCTTCCTGCACGCAAATCCTGCGCAGCAAACGTGACGGTAATGTTCGCGAAAAAGCGTGGCAGACATTATTTATCATAAGTCCTGTTTTGGACGCGCCGGCGCGTCTGTCGACTCAGGAGGTGGGGCGTGGTGGTGGGCTATAAGCTAGCTACACACGAACATCCACAGATTCCGATTCTAGCTTGTTGTCCTCGCGTATCCGGATCTCCTCAGACCGGAACAGACTCGGTCCAGACTCGTTCAGACTCATTAATCCACAACAGTCAGGTATAAATCCACTTGTTTCTTAAAGTGTGTTGACTCGTGGGGATGGGCTCTGCAGTGATTGGCTCTGGTGCACACGTGGCTATGGTGGCTATGGTTGACAATGCTAGCGGAATTGGTAAATCATTTATGAAATAATTTATTAACGGTATCTTTGAAGTCCTAACAAATCTGACGTTGCACACCCTTCAACCACTCAGCAGCCATGTTAAAAATCTCAGGTCAGTCTGATCCTGATCGGCAGAGATATTTGAGGCACACACACACTGACAGACAGACAGAGATTTCTTGCCTTTATAGAGAGATAATGAATCTTATTTTATGAGCTGATCATATGTAACATCAAAGTAACTATAGTTGGCAGATAAACGTAGTGCAGTAAAAAGTTTAATGTTTCCCTCTGAAATGTAGTTAAATTGAGATACAAAGTACCATAACTCTGAAATAAAGTGCAAGTTAATAAAAATTGTACCGTGGTACAGCACTTAAATAAATACACATTTCCAGCTATGTTAAAAAATGTAATTCTGCTGGTGGGGTCAATAACTGAAGAGAGATGCTGGTGTGTTTGTAGATTTTACAACAGAAAATATTAAAGGGAAATTATCATAAGTAAATATTAGTATTAAAGGAATGTGGCTGCAGAGAACAATCGTTCATAGGCGGAAAACATCAGTTAGCCTCCTTTAAATAAGATATCTTAATATCCTGTACTATATGATCCCTTGTATAGTTTCTTCAGTTGTTTGGAGATAATTTTACTGAGTCTTAATTTTTCTTTTGCACACATACGTGTCACTCTGAATGATATCATGAGCTACTTGCTGTATCTACAAATGCAATTGTTCTTGCAGCTTTTTTTTGCATGTGGTTCTGTGTGTGTGCTGTGTGACCACGTGCACACACTCTGTACGACTCCACTTATTCTCCAGGTGCTCTCGTCTATACTGCAGCAAGCTTCATTAACATGCCATCTCATTACCCATGCTTTATGGAGCCCCTCCTCTTTACAAGAGGACCGCCTGCAGAGTGGTGAAACTACTTCCTGGTCTGCTCTCCAGGCTCAGACTAAACCCTTATTAGAATACTAACCTGCAGTACTAACCCAGCGACCCCTGAACAGCCAGACAGACAGGAGGCCAGGGTTCAGCCCCATGTTCAGCACAGTTAAGTCTTATCCCTTTAAAAAACTGTGTTTCCTGTGGATTTGTTTAGCACCTGCCGAGAACAGTCATGTTTTATGATTCTATGCAAAGAACTGGTCTGGTTTTTATGACAGTTTCTGGCAGAAGACTGGAGCACTTGTTTTAGCTTTAGACTGCACCATCCTCTGCGAACTGCTAACAAACCTCGTTTCTCTCTTTAGCAGGTTAAAATGATCGCAGGACAAACAAAAACAGTAAGTAAGTAAGTCCTTTTTTAACTACATGTTAATAAAAACTAAACAAAAATAACTACATTTAGTTTGTTTCAGTGCGTTAAGGCTGGAAACTAGGATGTGTCAGAGTGCATGAAAATCTAAAGATGCAACTTTATTTTATGATTTAACCATAAATTGGTTAGTAAGTGTATTTATCGGTATGCGGGCTGTAAAAAATGTTTCTGCTCACGGAAAAAAGGCTGCATTCATGTTTTATGGGAAAGATGATTTGATGACTCAAAGCAACACCTTGTTTATATTTGGACTTGTTTGCACAGGCCTCCAAACAGTCCGGTTTTGATTCCTCCTGATCAGCACTTTGTGATCTTTTATTTCAATTCATGCACAAACTAAGTGTTGCACTGTCAACCAGGAACAGAAAATCTGAGAAGTAGTTTCTTGGTTTCTGATTTTGAACGTATTGTGTCACTAGAAACTGTATTTCAAAGAATATTTATCAAATTTGAACTGATGACGTTTTCTCGTGGTACTTTTGTAAGTTTTGTTAAATATTTTTAATCTCTTTACTCCCAGGAGTTAGATGAATAGATTGATAGAATTTTCATGTCTGTACTGTAAATATGAAACCACAGTTTATTAGCTTATCTTAGCCTTAAGCCTTGTTTCCACATACAGTAGCTTTGTGTACATATGCAAAAGTCTATTCAGTGTTTCACATTTGAGGCATTCATCCGTAGTTAGGGACAAAAAACAAAACTATGTGAAAATGAGACTCATTTGTTTAATTTGTACAAAAACCAAAACATAAACACAACTTAATGTGGTTTTATTGGGTGTTATGTGCCAGGCTTTCTTTGCTAGGAGCAGTAACATCTTTTAGTCTTGTTGTCAACATGATTAGTATAAGAATAAACAAAAAAGATGCCCTCTGTCCAAGAACTTGGTTTAGAGGTGCGGGTATTTCTATTTTTTTTTTTTTTTTACCTCTGGACAGAGCCAAGCTAGCACTTTTTATATGTTTCCAGTCTTCATGCGACGTGAAGCCAACTGGCTACTGACTCTAGCTACATATATAACCTACAAACACAAGAGTGGTATCAATCTTCTCACCTAACTCTTGACAAGAAAGCCAATAGGTTTATCTCCAAATGTCAAACTATTCCTTTAATGACAGAATATAAAAGAAGCTGAACTTCTGATTGGTTGTCTGATTGTTGTGTCGCTCTCTCCTCAGACAGAGTGATGTATCGTCACGGCCAAAGAAGACTGACCTTGCTGGCATTAAAATATATCTTCTTATATTCATCATTCTTTAGCCAGTGGGGATTAGACCTCCACCGCCAATCAACCAATCATGATGCTGGACACCAAATGGCCGCTGGGTCCCTACTGATGTATAGCTGTGATTCTGTGTGTGTCTTGTCACTGTGGTTTTACTTTTGTTTTGATTTGATCATGCGTAGCTAAACGTGGAATCTGAAACCTACTGATTTGTACTGTAGCCTGCATGTGTTTGTGTGTGCGCGCTCTGCATTTTTGAGGAGCAGGAGGGTCGAGTAAGTGAGATGGAGACAGAAAGATGCCTGTGGGAGATTTGTGAGGGATAAAAGTGCAGGAATGTTTTGGGACGGAGATATAGGATGTAAGAAAAGAAAGTGAAAAAGATGAAGAGAAGTGAGTTGTAACGTTTTAAGTTTCGGCACTGTGTGCTTAGTATTTATTGCTTTTGATTTGATTTTTGACATTTATTCATTCAGTTTGAGTGTTCATGTGTGCGTGAGTGTGGTCAGGCCCTGCTGAGACGATAAGCTTTAATGGGACATTTCCTGCTGGATCGAGCCCAGCCCCTTCTGGCTGTGGTGGTGATAGGAGGTGGAAAGTTGAGGTCCCGGTCCTGGTCCAGGTGTCTAAAACCTGGATGAAATTAGTGCCATGGGTGCTCGTATGATAGCAGCTCAGGTTGTCCAGGCCTCTTTGTATCTCGGTACTGCAGTGAGACTCCGATCAAAGAGGAGATATCTGATTACTGTGTGTTTGTGTGTCTGTGCGTGTGTGTGTGAGAGAGAGAGAGGGAGAGAATATAAGACCATTTGCTTCAACAGGATTGCTGTAGCAACAGAGTAGAAAAGTGTGTGAGAACTGGGCTCTTGAATTACTAATCCATTTAAAAATAAAAACTTTTTTAAAATCACACTACAAATATGACTTATAGAAATAAGAGGAAGAAACATTCTGACTCACAGAATTCTTAAAAAAATACTGTGAAATTATTTTCTCTGAATTCTTTCGAGTTCTTGGTTTTTCTTGACTAAAAAAATCAAATCTTTCGTCTGACTAATTATTTATTGCATTTGATAGTGAGTCTTCAATGGAACGATTAATTGGTCAATCGATTAGTTTTAAATTAATCACCAACTACTTTCATAATTCATACATCGGTATTTTCATCGGAAATCGAAATATTTTCTGGTTTCTTTACTCTATGACAGTAAACTGAACATCTTTGGGTTGTGGACATCTTGAGCATCTTGGGAAACACTGATACTTTACAGCATGTTCTGTAAACCAAACAATCAATAGATTAATCAAGAAAATAATCAACAGATTAATCGACAGTGAAAATAACCAATAAGTTACAACCAATTTTAATGCTAATACAATTTCTTCTGAAAAAGTAAAATAAGAGAAAACATTTGTATTAACAAATCAACATTCATTTACATTTTATTCATTTATTTATGTGGCTTTTGTCCAAAACAACGTATTATTTAGGGTTTAGTCCAAGCCACACTTGATCAAAGAGAGTGCCACTTACCGGAACAACTTGAGTTAGAGTAAATATTTAGTACTTTAAGCGGCCCATTTAAAAATAATCACAGCTCAAGTTTGGGAACTTAGATTTTGGGTATTTGGACACGTTTTGAGATATCTGTCTCCTGCGTTTTTTTTTCCTGCACATATTTAACATAGGTGAATGGTGGCGGTCTTAACATACAAACAGCATTTTTTTTAAAAAAAATCTATAGCAACAAACAAACACATAAGGAATATTTTTTCTTGAAGACATACTGGTGTAGTCACAAAAACATCTAATATTTTGACATTTGGGTGAACTGGTCCTTTAATGAACCTACAATTAACCTCAGTGTTTCTCAACATAGAAATGATCTATGTAAAAGAACAGAATCAGACTTTTATTTTATTTTTTTAATAAGCGCTGCCTGCCCACAATAACTCCTCACACTTTGCTACTCTATGGTCTTTCAAATAAATGCAAAAGACTTAATGTTCTCTGTGGATGTCAAATTGCACCCAGCTCTCCAAAAACCTTCAGACTTATATATTTATGCAAATCAAAACATGACCCAAAGTGACTTACTGAGCTTGCATCAGGTCAGGTTGTTTTATTTTCATGTAACAGATGTGAGATAATTGATCAAAAAGATGTTTTAAGCATTACAGCGCACGTCTGTGCTCACAGGAAGCTGTAATGATCTGTTTTGTACAGTTTTGGATCTGTTGGACAGTTTGTTTTGTCGTTCAGACTTCACCAGCCCTCCAAATAGTTTGACTGACTGCTCGTGACTGAGATTATCATATTTTCAGACCGTTGAATGATTAATGGACTGTATGAGTGATTTAATAAATGAATGAGCTCATGTTTAGTGTATATGTGTGAAAGAGAGAACGAGAGAAAGTGACAGGACAGATGTGTCCTGACATGAAACTGTAAACACCTTCAGCTCTATGGCTGCTGGAGCTGACGGTGTGTGTGAAAAGTGTTGATCTGTGTTTCATCTGCAATAAATAATATTTAACGTCAAACTCTGAGTTTAGTCTCTCTCTGTGACTGTTTTTCTTCATCCCCAGGACACAAAAGGCTGTGAAGAAACATAAAACAAGTATATGTCATGTATAATTCAATAACTTCTCCATGACTTTCCAGTAGTATGTCATAGCTTTCCTATGACCTCAACATTTTAGGCCCTCCTGGTTTGTTCATGTCCGTGTTCGCTAAAGGCTTTGCTTTGCACTATAGTTTGGCAAAACAATATGTAATGTAATAAACCGGTGAAACAAGTTGGAAACTACAGTGACCCATTTGTAAAGTCGTCTGGAATAATCTTTTCCAAATCCCATGATATTGCAGCAACTCCAAAACTACTGTGAACGGAGAAAATAAACCAGAGGCAAGAGAATTAAAAAAGACAAGAGCATGGCTTAAAGGAGATTGTTTGATTTGAACGATTTACATGAAAAGTTTTGGGTCAATAGTGAAAAAGAGTTGCACCACATGTCACCTATTTTTAGACTATAAAATGTACCAGGCAACAAAATAATGTTCAGTAGTTTGAGAAAAGCTAGGACAACATAAGCCATTTGGTTGAAGTACTCAACACTACAATGTAAAAGTTCTGTATTTCAAGTAGAACTCCTTCATGGACAATGTTACTTATAGATGCACTATTAGGTCATAGGAAGACATTTTAATCAAAAGAAGATTGACTGATCTTTTTATGCCTAAACAAACTAAATACACAAACTCTGACTGAATAAACAAACTGACCTTAAAGGACAACACACACTATGTTTACATGCACATTTTAGTTGGATTACAGCCATAGAGTAGCATAGTCGCCGCCGTCGCCACTGTCCTTCTACTTCCGGCTCACGGCCCTGGGAAAAAACTCTCGAGCCTGCACAGAACGCAAAATCCGAATCCAATCTGATGGAACGTATACATGCAGGAGTAATGCGACTATCAATCGAATAATCTAGGTGTTTTAATCCGACTATTAG
This sequence comes from Spondyliosoma cantharus, assembly GCA_900302685.1. NCBI lineage: Eukaryota > Metazoa > Chordata > Actinopteri > Spariformes > Sparidae > Spondyliosoma > Spondyliosoma cantharus. The sequence goes on from OMLP01015766.1 coordinate 21,782, forward strand.
AAATCCGATCCAGTCCGATTTTAGTCAGACTGAGGTGTATACATGTATCTTAAAAATCCGATCATAGTCGGACTAACCCAATAATTCGGTTTTCTTTCATACTGTTTTACTTTGTTTATATGTGGCAGACCCTGTCACCTTTCTCGCTTCAAACAGTGTTCTGGGGACTCATTAATATTGTAAACATTAAAATTCAGAGTTTGAATTTCTTCTCCAAAACTACATAATGCCCCTTTAACTAAAAGTATGCAATAATTATGAGCAAAATGTCCTCAAAGTACTTTGGGAATAATGCAATAGAGTAACGAGCCTATGTAACACTGATGTGCAGTATACAGTGTAATGATATTAATAAAGCTAAAACATTGTGTAAATAACATTTCACTGTTGTCCTAGTAGAGCTAAAGAATGTAATAAGTAATAAGTAATGTAGCCATGTAATTAGTAACCATAACTGTCAGGTAAGCAAAAAATAGTCAAGTAAAATGTAGCCTACGATATTTTATCTGAAATCTAATGGAGTAAAAGTAGAAAGAAGCATTAAATGTACCTCATTTACCTCAGTTTGCACTTGAGTGCAGTTCTCGAATAACATGAATATTCATTCCATCACAGGTAAAATCACATTGTCAAGGGGAGTATCAAACTTTTTGTATGAGAAAAGAAATACTTACTCTTAAATTAAAAGTCAAACTCCATTAAGCAAGTAAAGCACTGTTGCTTAATTCTATACATTTAGGGGTTTTGCTGCAGACAGGGTAGATAAAATGTGAAAAGACCAAAGGACACGAGCATGGAGGAGGTAAAGACAATAACAAGAACAAAACACTGTATATGAAACATTCCAGCTTTCACAGTTGGTTTATGTCACTGTGAAAGAAGTACTGCATTGAAAATCTGAATGACCTAATTTTAACAACGTTATAGACTATTTAGGTATTTCAATCATCAACCATGCATCAAATTTAACAACTGAAAATATGTTTTTCCGTTACACCATTAGTTAGCAGTTCTTTCAGGTATTTCACTGCAAACAAACAATAAAATGCTTTATAAACCATTTGTTAAGCAGTTGTAAAAGTTTATACACATCAGTTACAACTTGGCAATCCAAATGATATTTATAGATGAACTACACCATGTTTATAACCATTTACAAAGTATTATAAACACGCATTGCAATTTAACATTAAACAATTACTTAACAAATGGATTATAAAGCATTTCAGTGAAATAACATTAGTTTAATTAACTAAATGTTTATTTAAGTGTTACCAATACGGTGTTTGCTCCTGAAATGCAGTGGTGTAGATGTTTAAAATAGCAGGAAATGGTCAGTAGAAGGGCCTCCGAGTTGGATTTAAGTCTGTCGAACAAAAAATCAAGTATTTTAGGAATCTAGAGGTAGTGCAAGAACTGATCACAGTAATCCGGAGAGAGACACTTTTATCTTACTCCTTCCTCTGAGCGAGTGTTTTTGGTCATAACCCAGTTTCTATAAATAAACACCCCAGCATGGACTCCAAAAATACACCCAATTTTTCTCCTGCGTGTTTTTAACTTTCTCCCTGATTTAGTGTCCTCATTAGTATGGATCAGCAGTTTGCGCCTTTCCCATGAGCTTCCCCCAGAGGTCATGAATGTGTTTGTGTCTGTGTGTGTGTGTTGTATGTGCGTTTGTGAGAGTGTGTATGAGTGGAGGGGGTGTAAATTATAGACTGAATAAAGCTCATTGAGGTTGTCTGTTGTTGGTGACCTCACTGACTGCTATAAATAACCCTTCCCACCCAACACCTCCTATACTCACTCACAACACACGGTGCAGATATGACCCTGTTTAGTGTGGATCTAAACACTTTGTTCTCCTCGGGGGTCAAACTGAGTCTAACCCTCTCTTCTGGAGCAGCGACTGGCAAAAATCAACTAGTTGTAATGCAATAAAGGTCAATTTGGTCTGAATGGCAGTAGAAGTAACTTTTTGAATCAAGGAAACAAGTTATCGATTAGTGGTTAACAGTAAGATGATGATGAATGATTTCGATCAACTAAACGTTTCAATCATGTTTTAAAGGTGCCTTATGTAACTTTTGGTCATATAGTTTGAAATGGGTCATGTGCTGTCTTTGTTCTTAACCTACCATCTCTCAAAATACAAGTCTGTTGCTCTGATGTCTACAAATACAAATGTAAACAAATGGCATACCCTGTACTAAGTACATCTTAAACTGTATACACACTATACACATGTTGTTCCGTGTATCAAGAGCCCTGTCTCTGTTTGTTTACCTGCCGGTTAAAAAAGTTGCATAGTGCACCTTTCAAAACATTAGTTGGTTCAAATGTATTTTCATATGAGGATTTGCTGTGTTTCTCTGTTTATATTATTGTGAATGAGGCAATTTGGGGTTTTGAACTGTTGGTTGGACAAACTAAGCAATTTTAAATCATCACATCTTCATCTTTACTATTTGATGGACTAACTTGAGTATGAGTTAGTGGAAAATCAGTGATGGAATGTATATAAGTATATTTACTCATGCACTGTGCTTCAGTACAATTTTCAATTTCTCCACTTTTTACTCCACTTACATTTTATGGACTTGGAAATTCTGAATATATTCTTTAATATGAGGTAATGTAAAATACCACTAATCAGTGATGGAATTTAACAAGTACTGTACTTAAATGTGATAATTACACTACTTTGCAGACTGCATGCTGCATCAGAGTCAAAGTACTATTTTGTAAATAGTTGATTGGGTGACTTTCACTTTACCAAAGTAATATTGTAATGATATCTTTACTTTTACTTAAGAATTACTTTTGTAGTGTTTTTTTTAACAGCACTGTCAGTTATGCATCCAATTCATACTGGTATGAACAAAAAGGACAAAAAAAAAGTCCCTTCATGCTCCTTCAAAGGCGTCTCACAGCCTGAGAAATAAAGCTGCTCCATAGTCTGGTGGAATGGCAGCTGATACTTCTCTGTATCTGATATTCTGTAATATTCAGTGTAAACCACAAATTACTTTGTAAATAACTAGAATCTGCCTATTTCACTCATGCATGTACTGTTTTTCTTCTCTCCTAGAATAGCGTGTCCACAGCAGTTAAAGAGCAGGTTTCAACTTGTTGCAGCAGGCTTCAGCTTCACCTGCTGAGGGACGTGAGGAGAAAGGAGTTAAAGAACAAGAAAGTAACCCGCCAAACCAGAAAATGGGTAAATGTGTTGCATTCGCTTGTGGGAGACAAGTGACCTAGAGAAAACATGACAATAAAAATTAACCTTTGTGCATCAACAGCCATTGTTTCTAAACTGAGTTTTACAGTGTGGTTTCCCAACCTGATAAATCTAAAGGATCATGAGATGATTAAAAGACAGGAAATAACAAAAAACAATGTGCATCTGCTACACAAACGGAACTTTGGAAATGCCCCTCTCCTTAGGAAAACACCCATTTTTTGTCGTCACAAAAAAAGCTGAAGATATCCCCAGGTGTCTGTTGTATCATGGGAACTGGGCTGGTTGGTTACTTTGATTAAATGCAAAATAATGAATTCAAGTTCTATTGTAAATTACTTCACTTACATCTCTGTTAGAAACAACCCATCAAAACAGCCTTTTTTGTATAAAGATTTTGATATTGGATCCCCCTGCTTGTATTTCTGCACATTTATGAATAACACACACCTTAAAGTTTTAAGACCTTAGGGATGGAATTAATCCTTTGTTTCTTATTATTCGGGCAAGAGCGAAAATTAGCTATCTCCCACTCTACTATGTGCATTCTGAATGTGTTCGTCAGCAATTAGTTTGTGGCAGCTTAATCAAGCACACAATTTATTTCAGAATATGTGCCATCTAAGTGCAAGTTAACAGAAATAATTAAGGTTTTAAATCTAGTTTTTAATTTGAGTCCCTCTACGAGATTATGAAGTAATGCTGGTATGATTTACTTTAAGTGGTACATACAGTTCTAACAAATCAATTTGCAATTTGTTCAATTATGACAAACACTACACAGTGGATCTGAAGCCTTCAGGCCTCCTGAGGGTCTTGTGACTTGGGGGAAGTCGCTAATTACAGATGTTGATTCTCACGTTTTTCACACATTGAGTCGTCATGTAATATACTCAGTTCCAGACTGAGCAATTGCACAGAGAATAAACTTGCCATCCCTCAAAGTAAAACATGAAATACCTCCATTAAATCATTAAATCCTACATTTGCGTCTATCAGTCAGAAGCTCACACACTTCCCTGTCAGGCTCCTGAAAGAGGTGGGAAATGATTTTCTCTGGCACTTAGCATTTTTCACACTGACTTTTTGAGCTCCTCATCATCTGTGAAACCAGCAGTAATAGGCTGTTTGACATATGATTCATTTTTGATTCTGCAGTAAAAGACGTTGGAAGATACTTTGGCGTGTTTCACTTATTTCCTCTGTGGCAGTGAAACACGATACAAGAGCCGTCAGAAACTCCTATAGGGTGAGCAGTGCTTTCCTAATACTTTTAGGGCTCACTAACTCCAAAATACACACTTTAAATTGACTACAGAACAATATACAATGCTACCTTATGTTGTCTAGCTATACTCTAATATGATTCAACCTGAACACTTGACTTGTATAGACATTGTATGTTTGCTCAACGTTGTTGTCCTTGTTCAAGGCTGTAGGTTTATTTGTCTTTCTGAAGATTGTTTGTTAATAATATAAAGTATTCTATACTGACGCAATTTCTCAGAATAATGTCACCAGTGTTTCAGTACCTCAAAGTTGTAGTCAAGGAGGTCATATTCTGATTTTTGGGTTTTTCCCTTTCCTTTATTGTGTTACATAGCATTTTTGTGCATTTAAAAGTCTGCAAAGTGAAAAAGCCCAAAGTCCACGCCAAGGGGAGTTATTCTCTCCCACAAAAAACACTGCCTGAAACACCTGGTTTGGAGTCTAGCTTTTACTCCCATAACCTGTGTGTCACTATGTAACAGCTGTTATATAAATATATTTTTATATATTTATATATAATAAAATATGTATGGCTTTACCGCAGCCATGGTTACCAGCTGCAGCAGCGTTATTTTTGATCACACTACCTTTCTCGGCATGACCTGCTCTGCCTCTGTTTGGCTACATCTGATGCAGTGCAACTCTGACCAAAGACTGAAAAGCGAGATGGTGTCTTAAACAGAGTGCTCAAGACACAGTAGCCCTTTTTACACAGCATCGCCACATTATCTCTGCAGCCGTGGTTCGCCAATTTTCCGCCAATGGTGATTCACACAGAGCGAAGCATCTCCACCATAACGACAAACCCCTGTGTAATTCACACAGAAAGCCGCCGCTGCGGCTCCTAAAGAGGCGTGGCGGTACATGTCATGATGTTTCCCAGGTGGCCTCCTGTCAATCTAAACCCGCGGACAGTTTCTAATCATATTGATGCTGTTATAATGTGTTGTGATTGAGATCCTAACTCACCAAACATCCTGGAAAGCGACGAAGTTACGTTTTTTGCTATAAATTACATAATTACATAATCGCCATCAGTAAACAGGACACTGTCTGACTCACTCGGGTGGTGGGAGGCTGTTTTCCGGGGGAAAGTTCACTGAAGTCTCGGTCCGGAGGGCTGACCGTTGATTTATTTTCATCACAAACACTCGGTGAGTTAAAGTTTTTTGCTGGTGACAGACACTGTTTTTTGGGCAGAAATGTGAGGAAGAGTCGGTAGGACAGGCGGGAGGACAGACGCTTCTCCACATACAGCTGTGGTATTCTTTTTCCTCATATAAGTTGCCAAAGACAGTTATAGTTGCTACGTTGCTTTTGTTTGGTCATGTAACGTTGCTTTGTGGGATTTTTTTTTATTTAGTTGAGTGAGGGACCTGTGCAGTTACTACCTCCAGAGGCGGATCAGTGCGAAGTTTCCCCCCTCGCCGCATCTGAAACTTTCACACAGAGGAGGGTGCACGGAATTGGCGCAGGATCCCCGATTGCAAAAGGCAGTGTGAATGGGGCTGGTGAGAAAAGGGATGCTGCAGCAATGCACCATATGAGAAAAATAATTTGTGTTAAGCAAAGGACTTGAGTAAATGTACTTAGTTACATTCCACCACTGATGAGTGGCACTTTCCATTAACTCATACTGAAGTGTGGATACCGCTTTTCCACCAAAATAAGTGGGTCTACGCAGGTTTTTTAAATGCTGGTCAATCCGCAACCCCACTTCCACCACCTGCAAGCAAGGCAGCCCATCTGTGATTTTTATCTGAAGCGTTATTTTGTACGTCGCTGACGTCATGTTTCACGCCACGAATGCACTGGAAACCGCTGTAACGAAGAGAAAACAACAATACACCCATTGTGAGAGTGGCATCTGTAAACTAGTAACTAAAGTTATAAAATAACTGTGGGGGAGTAAGAAGAACAATATTTGCCTCCAAAATGTAATAGAGTGAAAATAAAAAGTAGCAGAAATAAGTACATGAACCTCAAGATTGTACCTAAGTACAGTACTTGAGTAAATATACTTGATTACATGCCATCACTGGATGTAACTTTGCTCTGGAATATTTGCATGGAAATCATGTGACAGTCCAGCAGTCCAGCCCGAACTCTGTAAAGTCAGATCTGACCGATGTTTACCTCATCTAAAGAGCTGTCACTTTGTTCACTCTACACCTGTCTTCATCTGCTTGCGTGCATACGTGTGCGCGCGCGCGTGCGTGCCGTGTGTATCTGTAGACTTTAGGACCTCGCGGAAACTTTCTCTCCGGTGCGGCAGCCTCTGCGGCTCGTGAGAGAGAGAGAGAGAGAGAGAGAGAGGGAGAGAGAGAGAGATCGAGAGTGAACGAGAGGAGAGAGAGAGCGACGACCATCAGGGTCCGTGTGCCTGAGGGACGGACGACACGGTAAATATAAACATTACATTTTGGCTCGTGAACGCACGCCGGCAGCCGTTAAGTTAGCTACAGTCATCTCCTAAAGTCATCGCTCGCGCGCTCCAGAGCCAAACCGTTGGTTCCGTTTCAGCGGATGATGTGCGCGTGAAGACGGAGCGGGTTCGTACACGGGGCGAGTGAACTTGGTGAGTTATTTAGAGGGAAATCACGGCAACCGGACAAACCGTGATTTAACGACTGTGTGTCTCCGGTGCAGCGTACAGCCCACCTCCCAGCTCCCCCCTCCCCTCTGACACCAGCAGGTAACGTTAAACCGGAGCGCACCGTCCGCTTCACACACCAGATGCAGACAGACACATCAGCGCGCGGAACCGTCGCGTCCGCGGAGAGCGAGCGAGCGGGCGGGAGCGCGCCT
>OMLP01015769.1:0-14927 GCA_900302685.1 Spondyliosoma cantharus
GGGGGGGGGGATATCTGAATCTCATGCATTTTAACATCACATCATACTTGGGGGAGCTGGGGATGGTGAGGGAGGTGTGTGTGTGTGTGTGTGTGTGTGTGTGTGTGTGTGTGTGTGTGTGTGTGTGTGTTGAGATGGAGGGGCTGGGGCGAGAGGAGATGGGTGGAGGGGATTTCTAAATTACAGGGTCTGTACAACAAGGAGTCCTGAGAGAAGAAGGGAGGAGAGGAGGAGGAGAAGGGAGAAGGCTCTACCTCTGTCGGCCGAATTTTCATTTGCTGGAATTGCTGCAAGAGAGGAAGCCAAAAAAAGAAGCAAGGTTTTAGTTGGCGGACTGTGGCGCCACTAAAAAGAGCAAAAGAAACGTGGATTCAGCCTTAATGTGTAAACTGGCTGCAAGGAAACGTGTGTGGCAACTTCCTAGATAAGCAGGAAGTCACAGTTGCATCACAAGCCGCAGCATAACTTTCAAAAGTTGACAGTTTCATGAGGTAGTGTTCTGAAAAGTACCCATATACTTGAATAAAAAGTACATACACTTGGCTAAAAAATTACTTTAGTATAACTGAGAGTCACCCATACAAATGGTACTTGAGTCATAGTCTGAAAGTATCTGATGATCTCAATGTACTGAAGTATAAGTAAAAGTCTGATCTGATTTCCAAGTTTAAAAGAAATAAAAAATCAGAAAATACACTTCTTTGGTTCTGATGCAGCATGTAATCTGCAAAGTAACTAGTAACTAAAGTTACCAAATAAATGTAGTGATGTAAACACACAGTATTTGCCCCCAAAATGTAGTGGACTGTAAGCATCAAGTAGCAGAAAATCGAAGTACTCAAGTAAATTCCTTAAAAATTGTACTTCTGTACATTACTTGAGTAAATGTACTTAGTTATATTCCAACACTGGGCAAATATATATAGATATACTAGATATACTGAACTTTACTGCCAACTGCAAGAAATGCCGAGTTGAATATATATCTACTGAGGCCTGCACTGAGAAATATGTGTGTTTTAGAGTTAGCAATATTAGGTTTAGCAGTTAGCAGTTAGCTGTTAGTAAGCAGTTAATCAGTGAAGAGATATCTGGTTATTAGCTAACCTAGCTAATGCATGATTTTTTCAGTTTTGGCAATTTGAGATATGAGCTTACTTAGAAATTAGCATTTAGTAGCGTAGGTTTGCAGACTTAGCTACACCTGACAGTTACTGGGTGTGTACTTGTGGCAGCTAATCTCTCCGTAAGAACTAGTTACGAGGACTAGTTCTGTCCTCGTAAAGATGGACGACACGTCTCCACTTGAGGGCTGCCATCTTGTGACGGCGATGTCATTTAGAGCCACAGTCTGCCGGTCACCAAGAGCCCACTGAGATGTTTTGTCGTCCGTCTTTACATATGCTCACTGTGTGAAACCCGTTTTAATTCACTGAAGGGTGCAGCTGCTCTAGTTTTCCTGTCGGTGGAACTCTGAAATCAAACTTCCCTGAACAGATTTAGCAAAAACAGCTTCACCCGTTTCCAGCACAACCTGCTGCATCAAAAGACATTTTTATGGTTCTTTACAAAACCTCTCTATCACAACTAAACATCAAAAGACTGCAGCGAAGAAAAACATGAAGGAGAAGGAGGGCGGGAGATAAAGACCCATCGTTGTTGCTCTCCTCTCCTGACACTGACCTCTTTTGATGGCTACAGCGAAGGTCTTGCTATCTGTTCCGTGCTCGTTGGAGACCTCGCAGGTCACTCCGTCCTTCATGACCTCGGCTGTAGCTTGCAGGGTCACGGTGGCGACCACCTTGTTAGCTTCCAGTGAAATAGACTGGCAGCAGCGATGGAGGAAGGACGACAAAGAGACATGACATGAATTTTGACATATTTCTTGCCTATATTTGTAGTGTATTTTTAATGAATAACTGCACTCATTCTCTCATTGTCTTAATGAGTGTGGGCCCTTTCATTTTGCGCCATCTAGTGATGCTTCATTTACACACCAAGATTTCCCCCTTACAGTCATCTTTTATGCAAGTTTAAGCATCTCTCATCTTTGATCCTACATATCACTATTAGCTTATGAAATCATTCAGTTTTTCAGAAGGTTCATTAATGTTTTAGTTCATTTTCTCACTTCACTATTTTTTGAGGCAATATTTCAATTATGAGGCTGCATTCCCCTGTAAGTTTCTCTGGAGCTGCTTCATGTGGGATTTTCTTTTCAACTGTATCAGATCAATATTAAATATTAAAATAAGATTTTACTTGCCACAGCGCTGCAAGCTGTTTCTCTCCCTCTTTTCTCTATTGCTTTTGAAGTTTAACATCAGCCCACTAAGACGAAGATCTTAAGATGCCTCAAACTTATAATATAGGCCCAAATGAAAATGCTAATGGCGATATCTCTGTTTGAACAAATCTTCACCTGTTTTTTTCAAATAGTTTTATTTGTGCAGGATCCCGCCGTCCTTTACAGGAAAGTAGCAATTATATCTGTTTATATCTGGATTCTTTGTAAATTGCACGCTAGGACAGGAAAGCGTTCAGGTTAATTGTATGCTGCATTTTTTTAATCTCAGCCTGCCTTCGCTGTGTTTACACATTCGTACCTCTTCTCCTGAGGGCTTCCAGGTGACCTGAGGGGCGGGAGAGCCGAAGGCAGAGCACTTCAGAGTCACCATGTCTCCTTCCTTCCCCACTTCTCCGGCAACAGGGGTCTCGATCATCGGCTTTCCTGGAACGGGAGCCAGAAAGCCAGTGAAAAGGGGGAAGTGTTGTTACAGGCGAAACAGCAAAAGCTGAAACATTTGTATACAAACACGCACAGTAAATCGTTTTGGGCAGGTTCAGTTCAGTTCATGGTCAATAATTCATCATTCATCATCAAAGTCATCTTGTGATACAAAAACATGAAATGAGTTTGTTGAACATAAATTAAAAGTGATTCCACTTATCATTTCAAGCCAGCCAATTCAAATGTTCCTAAGTTGGAAAATAAATAAATATAGTCCTTTTGAGTCCCACATGTACGAATCAGTGGCATCCAGCGGTGAGGTCGCAGGATGCAACCAACTGAACACCCCTCGCTCCACCCTCCCCAATAGTGGCTGCTAAAAGTGCTCAAATCATGAAAAGGCCCTCTCTCTGGAGCCGGTGTTTGATTTGTCCGTTCCGGGCTACTGCAGAAATATGACGGTGAAACATGGCCGACTCTGCCACTAGGTCCCCTTGAATGCCACACACTGTGGACATCTAAGCTGTAATAAATCAAACTTTTGTTGTGTTTCATTGTTGAGATGTGGTTAATTCTACTGACCTCAGTTTGATCCCATACTTAAACTATATCTAAGGGCAGAGAAGGAAGCCACACCTCGTTTCAGTCGCAATCGTGACCTAAAGGAACCTCCTTCCTCTGGCTAAAACAATACCCTGCACACACTTAATGCTGACCATTGTTCGTTATCCCGTGTGTTACCGCCAAGGGACCAGGTTATGTGGATTGCGCAGTAGAAACACATATGTGTATGAGTGTGTGACTGGTTGAACTATGTGCATGAAAATATGACAATAGAGATGCTGATGTGATTGAGATCTTTACTTAAGTCTTGTTAAAACATAGCTTGATAGGCTGTGAATGTGTGTGTGTGTGTGTGTGTGTGTGTGTTTGTGTATCCCAGCTTTGCTTGTGTTCATCTCTGAGTGTGTTACCTTTGACGGTGAGGCTGACATTAGCCTGGGCAGTCAGTCCTGGCACAGATGGTACGGCTCCAACACACATATACACTCCAGCCTTATCATAGGAGACATCTTGTATTGACAGCGTGCCGTCCTGTGAGAGCACCTCGGAGCCCTAGAGGAACACACACACACGCACAGAAATAAACCCGACTGGACTCACGCAATCAAGCACTCAGTTCTTTCTCTTTATTCTCTCTGTGAGAATGTGAGGAGAGAACGGCATTGTGAATATATATTTTGAAGGCGCGCAGCTACGCTGGGAAAGCAGACGAGGAACCTTCACACACGCTGTTCCAAAGCGCGGCGATAACAGATCAAAGTCAGTCCTCCGCGATGAACCTGTCTCACGCAATTCCTCTCAACTTCTTCTCATAGGAATCCTTCTCATGAAGAACAAACACGTTCTCTACCCGGAAAAACCAGCAAGTCGGTGAGATTCTATCACACCCAGGAGACACAACAATAGATACACAGGCTACAACAATAGGCCTGACAGTGGAGGAACACTGTGTACATCACAAGTGGAGGAGAAGAGAGGAACACCACTGCTACCACACCAGTGTCGAGATATAGAGTTAACAAATCATCTTTTCTGTGGTGTGTTTACTTGAAGTATTTTGTGCATTTATGTTGTTTGCCACAGAAAAGAGGTATAGTCTTTTAGTCACTTTTTTCCCCTTCAACTTGCTACACACAGCGCACGCTGACATCAAATCGTTTTAATTATCTGTTACTCTAATCATCTGTCGTTGTTCGAGCACGCCTACATTTTAAGACAGAAGAAGTAATAATGAAAGGACTGACTTTGCACCTCTCTCACGCAAGTCCAAATTATTTCAGGCTGACTGAACTAAAGTCTTAGAACTGACAATAACTTCTGTAAGAGGTCATTAGTATACGAAACAAGACTGATAGTATACAATGTGTATTTGCTGTTGCTTTTGGAACACCAGCGTTCGCGCCCCAGTTGCTGCAATTGGACACAACACAATGCAGCTTGTGTAGCAGAACCACAACTGTCTTTCAAGGGAGCACTGCCTCCGATCCAAAGGCTCCAGTGTCGTATAACAGCTGCACGCTAACCACCGCTGTGTGTCACATTATGACATTTTGTCTCATCTAATTAGGAAAAGTGGCGTTGTTAAAGACCAGAACTACAAAGAGGACCAAATATGGAGCGATTAATTCGTATTCGACATCGAGCAAGTGCTGTTATCATGTAAGAATGATGAGGCTTGCATTTTTAAAAAACTGTTATCTGGGAATGCTCATGAAGAACTCTGCGGAGAGAACTTTTCCTTGAAAAGAGGGAGGGAGGGAGGGAGGGAGGGAGGGAGGATTGAAAAAGCGATGAAGCGCACCTTTTTCCATTGGATAGTGTGCGTAGCAGAGGCCTTGGTCTTGCACTGCCATTCCACCTTGTCTCCGAGCATGACGACTTGAGGTTCGACAGGAATCACACTCACAGGGTCGATGTCTGATGGAGAGAAAATGTAAAGCGACAGGGAGAGAGGGAGGAGGACACATGAAACCTGGAGACGTCCATGCAATCTAAGGAGTTAAAAGGCTACTTCACATTGCTTAAACAACCATGTAATAAGGCTGTTAAAACAGCTGTACTAAGCAGAATATTTAATTTTCTTTTTTAAGTACAAGGCAAATGCACTTACTCTGAAGTTAAGCCCATTTAGAAGTTCAAGTTAAGCCTATTCCATGCTATTTCTAGACTATCTCCGCTTAATGTGTGCGATAAGATCAAATTAGGGACCGTAGTTGGGATAACATTAACGTAACAGATGAACTGTGAAAAACTGAATTGGATATCTGCCTTCTGAGAGGATTCCATTAAAGCTCATTCCGCTCTAACCCTTTTTTAATCCTATGATTTGCTGATGAAAAGAACGGCCTGCTGCGAAGGTGAAACTGCACAAACAGGAGGTGAATTTTTCTTTATGTGTGTTTGCTAACTCTTTGGTGCAGTGTGTGTGTGTGTGTGTGTGTGTTTGTGTCCATGGCTCACTCACAGTTGACGACGAGGGAGATAGTTCCACTCAGATCAGCATCCAGGTTATCGAAATCTGTGGCCGTGCACTTGTACAAGCCGGCGTCCGTGCGCTTGACGGACTTCAGGACCAGCATACCACCCTGACCGCTGACGGCTTTATCCTGAAGGAGGAAGCACGTGGACGTTGTGGATTTTTTATGCATAGTTGGGACACATGGGAGCATAAGCAGAAAAACAACAAAAAATGTCGCTTATATCCGCATCAAACACACACGTACGTTTTTAGTGAAGTCGAACTCGGGCTGAGGGTTCCCATCGGTCTCACACTTCATGGTGACGGTGTCGCCCTCTTTGACGTGATCGGTGTTGACGAGGGTAAAGGTCGCTTTCTCAGAGGGATCTGGATGGACAAAAACAGGCATGGGACAGGTGAAAATTCCTCCTTTGGATACATTTACACTTCTAGGCTGCATGTCATCAATCAGGGATGTGCGACGCATTCCAGGAGTGATGTTTTCCTTCCCCAGTACCTCCTCCTCCTCTTCCGCCTGATCATTCTTCCAGAGCTGAATATTAAAATTCTACTGTGGTTGCATTTAACTGTAAGTCTAGCAGAAGGACAGATATGCCATCAATGAAATGGGTTCAGGAGGATAAGACTACGAGCTGTTTGTTGACAATGTTTCATTTGTAATATGTGTTTTTTCTTGAAATGAAAAAGTCTGAAGATAATAAGATGGGCGACGCTTACAGATAAAGCGTCACTAAATTGATTTATTTTTCAGGATAAATAAAACTTTTTCACCAGGTTGCCGGCTCCATGAGTTTCAGTCTCCAAAACTCTGGTAGAAACTAAAAACATTAAACAACTATTGGATGGATGCCATTAAATTTCATACAAACTTTAATGATCCCCAGAGGAAACTTCTCAGTGACGTTGGCGACTTGCTGACCTTATCCCTTCATGACATGTTTGGCTTTTATTAAGTGAACTATACAATGCTTTGACTAAATACATACAAAATTGATGAAATCTAATCTGGTTCAACCTTACTCTGATAACTCGATCACAAAGCAGTTAGCTTGCAATGCTAAAAAAGGGTTTAGAGAACTTGAAGCGATGCTATCTAATCACTGGAAATTTGACATTTAAGGAAATACGCTTATTTTGTTTCTTGCCCAGAGCTGGACAAGAAGATCGATACCATTCTCATGTCGTCCAGCAAATATAAGGCTACAGCCAGCATCCGGATGGCTTAGCTTAGCTTAGCTTAGCTTAGCGTGAATTACCAGAAAAACAGGAGGAAATGTTCCCTCCTTGACACTCACAGTTGAGGTTGATGTTGATGAGGTTGGACTTCTTCTGTTTGTTTTGGTCTCCTGGCATGCTGTACTCCACGGTGCACTGGAACTCGGAGTCCTTGTCTGCCTTGGTGGGCTTCATGTACAGGGTACTCTTGACAGTGTAGAGACCAGAGGCCTCCTTCACCAGTGAGGGGACCATGTGGGTATCTGGAAGAAAGAAAACGCAGCGATTACCCTCTGCTTTGTACAGTGAAAGATACTGGACTGTATTCTTTCTGTTCATGAAATTCTGCCACACACACACCCTCTTTCTTGTCCTTGATCTCAGGGAGGGGCTGGCCATCTTTGAACCAGATAATTCTTGGCTGGGGATGTCCGTTCTTTGTCACACAGGTACCAATCTGGTGGGAAGAACAAAAAAGGAAGCCGACTGAATTTTTTATGCCTTAAAACTCACAAAATTGCACACACAATTTGAGACTCTGCACACACACACACACACACACACACACACCTCAGAGCTGGAGGTTGCTCCCACGGAAATGGCCTGACTTGATGGCCTTGTGAGTTCTGGCTTCTCGGGAGCAACTGAAGCAGGAAAAAAGGAGGAGAGAAATCATTATTCTATCATTATGATTCGCTGCAAGGAAAACCTTTAACATAGATACAAGCACACATAGACACACAAAACCCAACACACTCCCACTTCCTTAGATGCAGTCCAAACCACAAAATCTGCTGACCTTCTTAATTAAGTCGAGCAGTAAATATCCTGCTTCACATTATTCCACCGTGACCTGGTTCACATAAGCTGATAAGGGTCAAATAACTCAAAAAAAAAAAACACACTCCCCCTCTCTCTGGCTCACACACACGCAGCGCCACAGGTGTCAGCGTTCCCTGTTGTATCTCTGCTTTATTCCATAGCTCACTTGTTCGCATGCAAGGTCATCTTATCTCTGCCTGCAGCTGTCGAACTGCTTATAAAAATAAACAGTAGATGGGTATTCTTCTCTCTGTCTCGCTCGATCAGCTCCTTGTTTTTAGTGTTTTTTTTCATTTTTTTTTATACCGCCCTCAAAACTGAAGCATTTTTATAGCCATTCCCTTTTCACGTACAGGCAGCCACACGTTATGCGCACACAGTGATTTAGATGTTAACATTCAAAAGCTGGTGTCTTCACCCACTAAAACTCAAATTAGCAGCCTCTTACATTCAAAAATAATTCAGATTTTAAGCCTCAAATAGGTAATTAAATGTTAAATGTCATTTTCACCTTTCAAAGGTAGCTCCACAAAATATAGAGGACATTATAACCGTGAACTGCTGCTCACTAAACTCTTTGCTTTAGCTATCTTTGGCTGTAGCTACTGTAGGTGTCGTTAGCTAATTAGCTTGGGGTAGCCGTGGAGCGGAGAGGTCAATGACAGGAACTTGAATTCAGAATGTTGGATGGGCTGGGGCTAGCTGATTAGCATGCTACTGTCAGAAGACCTCTCTGCAACACAGTAGCCTATATAGGCGTCTTGGATATGCCGTCACCACTGTTGTTTCTTCACATTCTTCTGATAATGTTAGTTCATTGTTTAATGTTTTAAAATAAAATTCTGGCTATGATTCACAAATTGCCTGTTTTAAAGAATTAAGACGGCACATGACACCAAGCAGGATTGTTTTATTATTCTCTTCTAGTGTGTTTTTGCGGCGCATACTGTCAACGCTCTACTCTAGCCTAGGCCTCCCAAGAGGGAGAAACTTGTAGCTAGCTCAGATAGCCACGGAGCAATGGGCCTTATTAGCCTTATTAGCTGACTGGTAAAACAGAGAGCTTCATTTCAGAAGGTATACAGTAGTATCTTTCTGTTTAGTAAGGAAAATGATTACTAAAATGTTTCCTTTTTGGGATTTTGTGAGTTTATTTTGTTAGATTAGCTTTTAGACAAATTAGCAAACTTCCCCGTCCCAGCTGAAACTACAGGGGGCTTTCGGACTAGCGCCTTGAGGTACAAAGTGGTATAATGAGATATGAGCTGGTTAGCATGGTAACTTCAGTAGACATCTCTGCAACACAGTACATAGACATCTTTGACTTAATGCCAAAACTAAAATAAAAAAAATAAAATTCTGTCTGTATTTTAAAAATGGCCCCTTTAAAAGTTTTGAGACGGCACAGGGCACACAAGTAAGAACATTTTTTTATTCTCTTTTGGTGTGTTTTTCCTCAGCACACATACTGTTTACTCTCTGCTGTAGGCCTCCAGAGAGACAGATACCAGGCTATCACTGCTGCAGCTCACCCACAGGAGACCTCATAACTCAGTCCTATTAACTGGAGGCAGGACAGACACACTATAATTCATCCATCAATGACTCAAGTGTTCAAATGTTGGGAAAGAATAATTGCTGGTTTGTGAGACAGCCTGTTTTCTTACAACTTCGGGCATTAAGTGCATCTTAAAAGGCTTTTGTCAAATAGCACTGCATGGAGGTCTTTGTCTCCCTCTGACTGGCCCCATTCACAATTAATGGCTTATTTTATGAGATTGCTTTAAACTTCAGTGCCGTAAAGTGCATAAATGTTAATGAATAACTTGCAAGCTCTGCATGAAGTGAGTAAAGAAAAGGGTCGTTTTGTCATCCTACCACATTTTTCCCTCTTTAGAGTGATAAATCAGTCCAATCCAAAATGCAAATGATTGATATTCATTTCGATTAGGCCACTGAATGCTAAAAGTATGATTGATGTCTCCTCAGAGGTTGTTGTGGAAGGGGACAAGGACAGCAGACAGCATCAAGGGTCAGCCCCCCGGCGCCTTGGTGATAAATCTGGCCCGTTATTAAGGTGAGATATATGAGACATGACAGGTGTGATTGAACTATTCATCAATTGTGTCAAGAGTGATTAGATTGTGGTTAATTGACCTCCGGGGAACTTATCAGAAGAAAGTGGTAACCCCAGGCATTGGTAAAGTCTAACAAATGATGAAATATTACTGAGTTTGCTCTATTCTTGACAGATGTAGACAGTCGTGACAAATCACGGTACTATATATCTTTAAAGAGGTTTGCATCGAGCTACTTTGAGTGTGCGAGATGCAATCAGCAAAACAAATTACATGCATTAGGTGCAATTAAGCTACTTCTAAATGAAAGTATGCATGAACTCCCACGCAGATCTCATTAAAGCCGTAAGAATTTAGTGGCAGTGAGACAAAACAAGTCATAACGTCCTCTCATCAACGACCGATGAGAAAGTGAGGCAGAGAGGTCTCTTTAAAAAGGCCACGTTAACATCATATAAAAGGCCAAAGGGCGATGGCCAACTCACGGAAGACTTTGAGCATAGTGGAGGCCTCCCCGACGCCGGCAGGTCCAGCGTTGGCTTGACAGAAGAAGCTGAGCTCGTCAGACGGCTGGACCGTGGTGATGGTCAAAGTGAAGTCCTCTCCGATAGTGGCCCGGCCAGTCAGAGGGGTGCCGTCATCGGTTTTTCCCTCGTCGCCCTCGGAGCGGAAAGCAACGCGCTTCCTGGTTTCCTGCTCCTCCTGGATGGATCGATGAACAGAAAGAGAGTGAAAAAGGACCAAGACAGAGAAATAAATAAGAGACAGTTGTGTCTAAAACTAGAACATTTGAAAGTGCAACCCTTTATATTGTGTTCTTAATAACTTGCATTGACAAACTTTCACCGGCAAAAATATTTTTTCCGTCTAAAAATGTTTGAATACACAATAATAATATTTCAAAATTACTTACAATGTACCATTCAACAACAGTGGTGCTTGACGATGTTGAGACAGTGTATTTGCAGGGCAGTTTGGCAGTCTCTCCTTTTAACACCTCCACTTTGGGAGCCACCTCCACATCCACAGCTCCACTACATACTGTAGAGAGAAACACACAGAGACAGAAGAATATGATTGAATACTCAAGGATAGAACTACTGTTAGTGATGAGTCAACATCGCTGTATCACGATGAGAAGCTACATAAGGTAATACATGTGGCTAAGTGTCAGACAGAAATGATTAAAAAGCACAATAACTACAACTGTTAGCGAAACAAGATGGGAATACAAAATATACAGATCAATGGCAAAGAAGTGAACTGTGCTGCAGGTCTTTTGGATCTATCCTAACCGCGGTAAATCCAAACACTACAAGCAACTACCGGTATCAGTGTTCCCTTAAAGGTGCAGTAAAAGCTGCTGAGGGACCCCATGGGGGAGCTTGAAGGCCCTCATCACTGTCACCATTCTCTATTCAACAGAGACATTAGGATGCACACAGTGTCCCAGATATCAATAGCTGAGTACTCGCTAGGGCACGGGATGAACACCAAACTGGTTCCTGTGGGGAAAGAGAACATTATAGCTCTCTGTATATCTAGCTATGGAGAAACATAGTGACAAAAGAGATTGCATTACAGGGAGGAGAAGCAGGAAAAGAGGGAGGGGAAGGATAGAGGGCTGGAGGAAGGAGCTCCATTTCCTCTAATGAAGTCACTGCAGCGCATATATTGTCATAAATCCTATGGCACAGTAACACTGAAGACCAGCTGCAAAGAAAAGAGGTATAGACCATATATTTCATGTGTACACTCTGGCAGGCGTGTACGAAACACTGCTGCTCGCCAGGCCTAAAATAAAAGTGGTGACTCTTTATCTTAAAGTCCTTGTAATAAGTATTAGTCAATCTGCAGTAGGGCCCCTATAAATCCTTACAAGATGCTTATTAAATGATTATGTGTTAAGACAATAAGTGTTAATCCCACAGCATCATTAACATATTGTCTGATTATAAAACATTTATAAGCACTTCAAAAAAAACTTGTTAACACGCCGAAACCTTAAAGCTATTTGTTTGTTCTCACTTTAGATACAGTGTCTGTAAAAAAACAAACATAGCTAGCTGCTAACAAGTGTAGAATTAACTGTCAATAAAAGCATAATGAAGCATGTATTAATCCTAATAAAGCAACAAAAAAAGCCTAGTTAAGGTTTACAATCGACATAATAGGCGAGTTAAACTTAATTCATGTGTTTGTAATAATATTATAAAAAAATTCTAATAAACTCATAAGGCTTTTATTAGTGTCTTAGAAATAACGGGGGGCAGCATATCATCAGAGTCACCACTAACTGCTGCTAGCATTAGTTGCCATTAGCTAGTTAGCTAGGTTAACCGTGCAGCTATTGCTCCTTTTGGCTGACTTTTCCGTAGACTGGGATGCAACAGGAGAGTGTTGTTGTTGTTGTTTATTATTGGAACAAAGCAGCCAGGGGCTAGCTAGTGCTATTACTAACAATTACATGTTATGTTAATAAGCATCAAATAAGGTGTTTTAAGGGCCTTATTACCTATAAACCAACGCTTATTACAGGGACACAAATATAAAACGTTATCAGTTAAATTAATTGATATGCCAGGAAGAAAATTCAAGGCCATGACTAGAAAATGTTTTGATGGAGTACATAATGGATGCATTGGAAGAAACAGCAGCAAACAGCCACTCAACAACATTCCCAAAAATGTTTCTGTACTGCAAACATTAAGTGAAGCATCGTTAAAAATAACCAAAGATCTGCACTCAAATTACTTTTCATATTTTGGACGTACTGTATATTTTGCTAATGAACAACCCAGGGCCCCACACTCTGTCTGATAACATAAATTAATCATGTAAAACAAATTCTACATTTAAATAATTTATTTGTTGTGAGAAACTGCCAAGAGTGGGGAGGACGGACTTCGGGGAATCATAGTTGTTTGACAGGCAAGTTTTAATAACAGAGGCAGAGCGATGCAGACAGGGAAGATGAAAGAGTGTTTGCTCGAGAAAATGTGTAAAGAGAGATGAGAGGGGCTGAGGGATGACCGGCTTGTTATCACTCTACTGTGAGGAGGGAAAAAGACGAGCGCAGGATGGAAGGGAAAAAAGAAGAAGGGCAGAGAGCACATATAGAGGAGATAATAGGCCGAACTGTCAAATACACACTTTCAGCTCAGTGCCGTGTGTGTGTGTGTGTTAGCGAGACACATTCCGCCGGGGTCAGATGCTGTGATTCACCATGACACGCAAAAGACGAGGAGGTCAGGGGTCAGTCAAGCGTTGACATTTGATGAAAAGATCTCATGTGTCTCTCCTCTGTTGTATTCTTTCACTTCCTCTTGATTTACTCTTTCACTTCCCTCGCCTCTATTTTTATCCCGCCTCTCGATTTCTTCCTCATGCTCTTCCCTGTTCTCTTTCCAGTATCCCTCTCTCTCTCTCTCTCTCTCTCTCTCTCTCTCTAAATATTTTCTTCTATTAGCTCGGTAGCTCTCGGTTGTAACATCATTAACTTTACAAACCGAGCCTCATGTTTCGAGTTTGTGAGAGGGATGTGGCCCCAAAGAAAATCCTCCTCTGTTTCTGCGCCAACACAAACAGCGAAGCCAGTAGAGCAAACGTACAAGAATGTAGCTAGTAAAGGAAGCAGCACTCGGGGTTTAAGAGCCCCGTTAAGTGGTGTATGGGAAAAATACACACTCACATAAATACCACAGTAAATCAAGTGACTTTCTGGCGCCTGCCGAGGGAACCTAAATCTTAACCCGGTTACACAAGTAACTTGTTTTTGTTGTTTTTTTAAATCACATGAGAACACGAAGCTCCAGTTGAAGGCTGGAGAATGTTTGTAAGAAATCTAGTTGAGAGATACTGGGTGCAATGACCATGTTAAGACCGACCTTAGCTGTACTTTTACGCTTGGTGCTAATTGGCAAATGTTGCAAAAAGTTGAAGTTGCTGAATCAGCGTGTTAGCATTTTACAGTTTGAGCATGCAAGTATGTCGATGGTAGAAGCGAGCAGTCAATATACAGGTTTTCAGAACGTTGCAGACCGGCACCTTCCAAGAAATTGCAAGTCTTGTGGCGAATGTGTGGTCTGATTAAAACTCAGCCAAGCGTTTACCCAGGAGATTGCTGTTCCTGTCCTGTCTTGAGACCATGTAACATGTCGCTCATGTAATGTAACTCTAAACTCAACCCTAACACATGTAAGGGACTTATTTTTCCCAAACCACCATCCTAAACTTGACCAAGTAGTAACGACAACCACATGATAAAAAAGGTCTGGAATGCCTGTTTTTAGTCTTTCTAGGAGTCACTGACACGCAACCTATTCAGCCGTTCAGTCTGAGGTCATGTTGTGGATGGTGTTGTCAGGTGAGCTGATGCTGAGCGTCGCACTACTGATCACAGTCACTTCCTGTGGAAACACAGTAATAGTTGTGTGCTGTTCTTGTGTCATATGTCACATTTTTCATCATTGACAGAAATTTTGCCAGACATAATAGAATATAATAAAACTAGCTGATTAGAGAAGCTACAAGCCTGATTATGTCCTTTGTGGTGTAATAATAGTCACATAATGGTGTTTTTGTGTCTATTTACCCGACGTGCGCTTGTTTCTTTTCTTTTAACTGCCGCACAGTGAGTAGCAGTTGTTACTACATGCATGTAAACAGAGCTACTGACGCAGTTAAACCAATGATGTGTGCCATCTGTACCACGTCTTCCTCTCCCCCCTCCCCGACCCTCATTTAGTTTTATTGTCTCTCTCACTCTCACCCCTTTTTCCTCTCTTTCACACACATCCTGTGGCGCAAAGTGATCAGTCAGCCCGCCGCTCTGTGTTTTACACTCGGGGCAGCTGGACAGACAGAGCCGGACAATTAAAGCATAATTAGGCAGTCTCTCTGTCCAATCTGAGCCTAGAGCAGTGTGTGTGTGTGTGTGTGTGTGTGTGTGTGTGTGTGTGTGTGTGTGTGTGTGTGTGGCGTGTGTGCGTGTGTTTGTTTTCACAGCGATCAGCAGGATCTCGAGCTATGAAGGATG
>OMLP01015770.1:0-22787 GCA_900302685.1 Spondyliosoma cantharus
GATGCAATAGGGCAATTTTAAGGGGAAAATTCATGTATTTCGTACCGGGGGAAGTTTGAGGGCTTCTAATATGTGAGAGTGACAGTGAGAGAAACGTGCCAGTGTGGGTGACTCAATACTTCCTGTCACAGGAAGTGAGTCATGGTGCCATGACATGATATGTTATAGTGTGAGAGCAACAGACACATGAGGGGAAAAAGGTATTTCCTCAGAATTTGGAAAGCAGCAACAAGTGTGAGTGGAAGTAATTGTGCTTTCTCAACTGGTTTTGCTGCTGTGAGATTTACCAGCAAAAGAGATATCAGAGGAGATTTCCTTCAATAGGGAAAAAAGGCCATTGATGGTTAAATTTATTCAATTCTTAATTCCATTTCAATGATTTTAGTTTGTTGTCTGCTCTAAAGTGTCAAATGATCAGAAAATGTGTGTTTTTGCAGATTTCTTATTCATGCGTATGAGAACTCATGCTTCTTACAAAGTTTGTCATGTGGTAGATTTCTAACCTTGGTTTCAGAATCATATGTGGGTAGTGCAATAATCTGGAGTAATATCATTATAAACTGTGACCGCAAAGGCATGACTGTTACACCCACCTGTGCCGACCATGCCGGCCTGGTTAGCCATCATGCTGTGACTTCCCACCATGCCCTGCTGCTGTTGCTGCTGTATAAGAGTGTATGGGCTGGAGGCCCTTATGGGGTACTGTAACGATGGCGGCTGGGGTGACACATTCATGTCCAGAGACACACTCCTCACAGGCAGACCCCTGCCTGGCTGGCCTGGTCGGACACCTCCGAAGTCTGCAGACAGGAACGAGTGGGTTTTAGCCAAGTGTGCAAGAATGGAGAATTCAACAAATAACAGTTTCATCACTTAAAGCTGCGAACACACGTTGAATGTTTTATATAATGCTTTTTTGCCCCTGTAAGTGTTAAACTCACTCGTTGGGCCCATGCCAGGCCCGATGCCCCGGTGTTGCTGCTGTGCTGCCATGGCAGGATTCGTCTCGGACATCTGCAGGATGTCATTGATGATGTTCTGTTTGTCCATGGGACTGGGCAACGAGACGGGCCGCGGCTCGCAGAAGAGCTGCGGCTGAGCATTCTGCAGGTCGTTCAGGATGTCATCCAGCTCTGACGACTGGAGAAAGCAGAGAAAGAGGAAGAGAGAGAAAGAAAGAAAGAGAGAGAGAGGGGGACAAGTGTGAAAACAAGAACAGATGAACCACTTAGGCCTCCATTTAAAAAGTAATTGCTGCTTCACCTGCAGACACACAAATATAGAAGTGACGGGCACACACATTTACTAAGCACAACCGAGCCTGTAAACACGACAACACTTGCACAAGGAGTCTTTATCTGGAAGATGGGAACAGCAGGCCTGGCCTTGTTTATATACAGCTGTAACCCCGGGATAAAATGGACCACTTTCCATCAAATCTAGGCCACACTTCACTTTGACTTAGCTTATCAGACACGTACTACTCTTTGCTTGTGTTTGGCTGGTGTTTTCAAACGGCCTCTGCTCCCCTTTCGCAAATATTCAGGAAATATTTATCAATTTGAACAATTTTGTTTGGCGCCACAGCAAAGGCAGAAAAGGTGAAGCTCCTTTTCCTGAGTAACATGTGAGAGCAGCGCAAGGCGGCAGGAGTTTGGTTTGTGCCAAAGTTGGAATTGTTCTGTGCCCCCCTACTGCAAACAGCTGGACTGATCCTGCCCAACACAGCCCAAGGCTGCATTCACAGTCACACGCAGTCGGACTTCGGACGATGTGGCCAGTTTTTGTTTCGTTTTTCACACAACTATCTTAAACAAAGACAAGGCCATGCTGGGATCTAGATTCACAGGCTGAACTGAAGAACAGCTCTGACTATGAAAGATGAATCTCTTGGAATCTCTTCTCCTCCCCAAAGTAATTCATGTACATACAACACCAACAGGTCAGTTTCACCAAAAAGTGGAACATAATTAACTTGGATTGAAATTCATTTTACTGACAGGCAAAAAATGTAGGTTATGTTCAAAACGGAACATAAACATAAACACAGGTGACCAGTGGTTTCTAGAGAGGCCTGAGGGACTTAAGGTAAATAAGTTGCATTGACTATTACCGGCCACGAGAGTGCAGCATACTGTGAATCACTGACGGCTCCTCATCGTGACATACTGTACAGCACACAGAAAACAGCAAAGCAGCCACTGTTTCCATGTCGTACTTCAGTGTTCTGGATAATGACATGTGAATGTTAGGCATGCAAATGCTACTTAAGATTCCAAGGCTGCCAAGAATACCCGAGAGAATGCTCGTCTTTAGTGTGCCAAAAGCCTGCATGTGTTTTAGATGAGACCGTTTGCTCCTCCACCTTAAAGAAATTCTGTTATTAAATCATCAGCAGCCGACAAATAGCCACATAATGCCAATCACTCCGAGCAGCAGAAAAGCGCACAGGATATGTGGGAGAGCTAGAGAGAGTAGCAGAGTGAGGGGTGAGGGAGTGGTGGTGGTGGGAGAGAGAAAAGCCCTAATGAGGTCAGGAATGATGTAATGCTCCTGTACGCTCTCGGTTTGCTCTTTTCCTCCTCCTCTCCGATTCTCTCTCCTCCCACTTTCTATTCTATTCTCTCGTCTTCTCTGGTTGCTTTTACCCTTAATGGGTCATATTTCTTTCAATCCCTGTTACGCTCTTCTTTCAACGCATGTCAGCACATGTAATGCAATCCATGTCTTTGCTGCACCTCAGGCTGACATACTGTATTTGGGTAAAATTGCAAAGATTTGTGAGTCCAAATGACCATTATCAAATATTTAGTCTGAAGCGAGCAAGATCATTAACAAAGTTCTTCATGTCAGAGCAGTGTTCACACTGGATGAGCAGCATACTGTGCATCACAAGATAGTGTTTGTTTATGCGTACACGTGCATACTTCAGAATCCTGTATGTTTTTCTCTTAAGACACTGTATCTCTTTGTTTATCCACACACACAACAGACAAATAAGAATCGCCTAGATTTAAATTAAACCACTGACGTCTGTAAATGGACGAGTCGTGATCATTAAGTTGCAGTATGTGCCCTGATGTCAACGTGGACTTGACGGGCAATTGTGCCATCATTGTGCCTCTTTGACTTAACCCAGGCACTTCATAGGAAAGGGAACTGAGAAATAGGGTGGGTAAAGCAGAACTGCCACTGTGAAGTAAGGCAAAAGGAAAAGTCATTTTACCCTATATCTTGCTGGCCTTATGTCAGCTAAAAATGGAACAAAAACAATTAATACTCACTGCCTGAACGAGCGGAAACAGCAATTTTAAAAAAGGTGCAATATGTAAGAATTCTACTTCAAAACAAAACAGAATGTAAAGAAAATAACAATTTTGATGTTATGTCAAATGCGTTGATGTATTGTGTTGAAGAGATATCTACCTAATTTAGCATGCTAACCACAGGAAAGGTTTTCATGTTTGCGCACTATAGTTTTTTTTAGGTAATCTGCCATGTTGGTTAAGTGTTACTAGTAAGTAATTGATCACTACTCAAAGCTCACCTTTTTCAAACGGCCTTCTGAGTACTAAGAAAAGCACTATATAAAAAAATATACTATTATTATTACTTCCTTTTCCTCCCTTGCGCTGAGAATTTATAGATTGACCCCATTACACAATTTGAAATAATTTGTGGTAACTGATTTAATCTCAAGGGGCTTTGGACACATTTGAAAAGAGAACACAGCACATCATCTTCAGTTACAACACTTTGAAGGATATGCTTCTTAAAAAGTAAAATTCAAGCACTTTCACGGTACCTACACCTGAGACACAAAACAGAAGAGAATACTTCACACAACTAATGAATGAGTTAGCTGCGCTATATAAATCAAATATATTGTTATGACTTCCCTTTCCTCCCTTGCCGCAAGAATTTATGGAGCGAGATGGAAAACATTAAAGATGAGAAAGAAAACATTTAAAAAGAGAAAGAGTATAAAAGAGACAGAATTTGAAAAATTCAACTTGTTAGTTCTTCACGTAAAAACCAATTTCTTGATAAATATAACATAATCCTCTCTGTTTTCCCTAAAAACCCTAAAAATCAGTACAAAATCAAATAAATCCAGACTCTCTTAGCATTTAACATTACATCTAACTGTCTACATCTAACTAAAAAATCAAACCGTGAAATAAAGTTTAGTTTAATTCCTTTTATAACCCAAGAAATCAATATGTATTGTCACATTGTTTGCTTTACCAGCTGTTCACATTAACGCTGACGTTATGCTTTGATCATGACTAAATATTTGCTCATTTGGACGCCAGGAGACAAACAAATGTGACAACGGACTTGTTTCGTTTCAAACCCATTCCTCACCTTAAAAAACTTTATGGCTAAATTAAAGCATTTTCCATACTTTCATTAAGGCTTGGTAACAAACCCTGTTCTTAGGTTCACATAATTGTCATTGTACATGTAATATGCTTTCATTCTTTTCTGATGGCTGCACCTTCTCTACAAGTTATGTTGGAGGAGCAATTATTTTTAAAATACTTTTGACATCTTTTGAAATACTCTTTTATACACTTGTGTTTCAGAGGATTAAACGCTGGCTTATCTTTTAAAATTCTTGAAAATAGTGTAGAAATGGGCCTGCATGATGTGAGATACAGTGGGTTTATTTGCCTTAAGTGAACACCAATGGAAATGACATGTTTGACATTATATCATTGAATAAATCTGAGACAGCAGAAACCATGATAGACCAATTAATACAAAGGCATCAGACTGTATTGGATAATGATTAATTAATCATTTTGTTTTCTTAACCTGCCTACTCATATTCAGGGTAAATGGTTTATGTGACCTACATTTGACATTTGTGGTAGAATTAGTTTGTAATGAAAAAAACAATGAACACTTCTACAATATACTGATAATTATTTGCTTAATTTGATGGATTCGATCAACGAAGAACGAAGAATACATGTTTCACTTCATGTCATATTACAGTGTAGACTTAACCATCAAATAAGGATTCTACTGTAGTAGAATTAGGTCAATTCAGCTCCAGTAGACAGTGTGCTTAGATTGCACGGATGCATCAACTGGAGCAACACAAACGTATAAAACATACAGATAATCCTGCCTCTCACAGGATCATGGGACTATATGACCATACCTATACTTCCTTCAGCCATCAGCTAAGCCGCTACTCCTGAGCTCTGCTCTGATTTCTCATTTAGCTCGGCTCCAGCCATCAATAATTCAGCCCTCAAACAATCATGAGGAGGAGAGAGGCGGAGGGAGGGAGAAACAGCAGAGAGAACAGTGGGTGAGGTTAGCAGAGAGAAGGATGAGTGGACTTTTTAACTAGTACAGTCAGCTTTTGCACATGGCCGAGCAGCAATTTGCCAGTAAGGAAGTGAAACCCCCACACACAAGTGTAATGGCTCTAATGAAGTCGAGGCTTAGTTCACGTCTAACAAATGCTCTTGTTCTTGGCCGGAAAGCACAGCTGAGCACCGGCTCGACTGCTTTAATCTCCATCTAACTGTGGAACCCAGATCTCACCAATATTAACACGCCGGCCACTTAGAGTCAACAAAACCTCCAGCATTACTACATACACATTAAACATCTATTCCTCTCAATTTTGATTCCCCCTCTATTGTTTCTCGTACGTTGCTTGTTCTACAAACACTCCACTCCCTCTCCCCTCCATCTCCATGGTAGCAGAGAGGACATGCAGGAGCATATGGCTCATCATTTTCACTCTGCCTGCCGAGGCTGGGCTCTCCTGGGGGTATCTACACCTCTCTCATCTCTCCTTCTTTGTTCAGTTTGACAGCAGCTCTTATTATCCATCCAATCACCTTTTCCTCTTTCTTTATATGTACCCAAGTGGCCTCACACATACTGAACATACACAGCGAGCATGCGTAGCTGGCTGATATTCTGTCTGTTGTTTACCCCGTTTCTAGAAAGAAGGTAAGAAACAATAAGAAAGCAACACCCTTTAAGACCAACAATCAATCTGTACATGCATCAAGAGCGGTTTGGATGCTGCTTTGCTGTTTAATGAAAGGATGAACATGAAGTTTACAAAAAAAGTTGACTTCTGTGACAAGGGACCACTAGATGACTGACTGGTCTAAGAGGAGGGAGGTGATGAGAGAAATAGAGACAGTAAAGCTAGCGAGAGTCTTCATGTAATTTTGTGTAATTCTATGTAATTCTGCGGTTTAGCAGTGATGTGTGTGATGTGTGTGATAGAACTACATTTGCTAGACTCGTATCTTTACCGTGTGTTCAGTGGAGCATGTCATACACAGGTTTCCTGTATAAAAAAGTCACATAACTGTTCTCTTCCTGCTTTAGAGATGAAACCTCTCTACACAGAAAAATGTGAGTTTCACCAGTAACACACTGTCCTTGCTCACTTCCTTTTACTCTTTTCTCCTCTTCTGTCTTTCAGCGCCAGGCCTGACCTGCACTCTGTGCCAAACCTGCGGATTCTGGCCAAACGCGACCAGGATCAAATGGCTGGGGAACCACAGGGGCTCCTTCCAAATGTCACAGTTGTTTGAAGCTGGCGGACAGCTTCCCTCTGCTTGTGCTGCCAACATCGAGGCAGTGAAAGGACCAGATGTGTTTATATACGTGAATGAAAAAACATGCATGATGTCTTAAGTGTATATGACAAGACCGTATATAAGCCACAAATACTGTCTGACCGCTATGCTGCCAGACAGCTTGTGTGTTTAGCTGTAGCATCCTGTGTGGACGTGGGACTTGGAGAAGCCGACATCTGCTACCTAACCCAGATTAACGCTCAGACAGAAGCAAGTGGAGCAGTACAGGGCAAAAAGTTCTGGTTTTTGCAATGGGCTACAGAGAAGGAGGTTAGAAAATCAGTTTTAGGCCAACTCTAAATCTTTCATCACTTCAAAGATGAAAATGATGCAGGAAACTTTATACACAAACGGGAGTAGAGTTTTTTCTACAAACTGACCTGTTCAGCCCGGTCGTATCCTGTGTCATGTTTCTCCGACTTGACGAGGGGGTGTTTCCCCCCTTCGACCTTCACCTCCCCGGGCTCCAGCTTAGGGACCTTGTCCTTCAGTACAGTGTCATCTTTATCCAGTAGGTAGCGTAGCAGGGCATTGTCTTTCTTCTTGGGGCTCAAGGGTTCCTGCTTGAGTGCGATATCTGCCCCAGAAGCTGAACCGGCACCCTGGGCTTGATCTTGGCCCAGCTCTTTGCCTGTGGCCTCTGCAGTGAGTTTGGCCAGATCCACAGGAGAAGTACTGTTCTGAAGCAGTTGGTGGAGGATCTTGTGTTTTTCTTTAAGGGATGTGGCGTGAGTGTTACCAGTAAGACCACCCCGAACCCCTGCCCCAGCCTGGTCCTTGCCCTCCCCTCCTGCACCAGGGGACAGGGGTGTCTCCAGAGGCTCTGGCTTGGTGGTGAGCAGCTGCAGTAGCTTGGTGTGGCCCTTGTTGTCGTGAAGACGGCTGTGAGCATCGTGGCAATCAGAGGGCCCTTCCCTCTCCTCCTTGGGCTCAGCTAGGTTGCTCTCGGTCTGACCTTGGGGATGCCCCTGACCCACCTCCGTGTGAGGTCCAAATGAGTCTCCTGTGCCAGCAGCAGGGCCACTTCCTCCTCCAAGTTTTGACATCAGATGAGTGTTTACCCCTGATCCTTGTGTGACCCCAGCTGGGGAGCCTATCTTCCGGTCTGGAGAGCCCAACGTGTGTGCATGAGAGGGCCCATGCCCGTGTCCTACACCGTGGCACTCACTAAGGGCCTGCAGAGCTGACAGAGAACTGCTAGTGTAGCTGTTAGCATGGGTGCTAGTCGTGCTACTATTACCTGCACCAGGCCCTCCACCACACATCCCCACTGGGGAGGGTGAGTGCAGGCCACCTGCTACACGAGGGCTGCCTGCCCCCCCAGGACTTCCCCGGTGCCTGGGCGACAGCATAGAGTTCTGTTGAGGCGGATGCGGCCCACCGGCTGGGCTGGGGCTGGCGCGAGACGGGCTGTTCATTCTCCAGTTAGTGCCCTGCTGTGGCGGCTGCATGCCCCCAGTGTGATTGTGTGGTGGGGGACAGCCAAAACGGTAGCCCTGCATATGGCCCCCCATGGCTGCTGGCTCTCTGGGGCCAGCCGGGCCTGGAGGGGAAAAAGGCGTGCTGTTGCTGCTGATGGTAGTGTCTTGGCCCTGAGGCCCCGACCCTGGCAAACTGCCTGGGGTTGGAGGAGTCATGGAGGGAGTGGAGGAGTTCATCGGTTTGGGCGCCATCCCTGTGGCCTGACTGCCAGGACCCATGTCCTGGCCCATTCCACATACTGTCTGCTCCCTAGAATTTAAACACAAACACAAATGAAACACTTAATTAAACAGTTTTCTAAAACAAAAATTCTGCAGAATTTAGAATATATATAAAATTGAAGGTGTTTTATCCTAAGTATGTGTGACATTGTTTTTGGAAGAAGGAAAATTTGATGTTTTTTGGGCAACACAACCTGACTTAAGCTGTTAAAAATCTTCACTAAATTGGTTATACAAGTCTCAGTAGTAACTGGGCAAATGCATCCAAAACTAACTAAAGCATGACTTAACATATTAACCCATTTGCAACGAAGCCAATAGGTCATGCTGCAGGGCACTAACAGGATAGAACATGTAACCAAGTTCTTGCAGCAGATCTGTCTCTCTCTGTAGGTAGCAAGACATACCTCTGAAGAATGTGCAGGGACATGTAGAGCTGGGGTTCGTTAGTGGCGGGCGAGCGCACCAGTTTACTCTTGGTGTGCGCCGACACGATGGTTCCATCAGAGAGGGAGAAACGGTAGATGGGGCTGAATGCCTGGCCATGGCGGAGCACTATGGAAACAAATGAACTTGAATCCGTTAATGGATACACATTTTTAACTTGGATGATTATTTGTATACACATATTTGTTTTGTTTTTCTGGTGTGTTTTTTGCAATAAAATAGTGATCTAAATGAGGGTCTCACAGCACCCATGATTAATTCCCTATTAACACACTTGCAGTCATCTAACAATGGTGCCCAAAACACAAAAGCAACAATCAACAGCAAAGACTTGAACAGGATACTACGAGCGATGTTACCTTCCTGCTGATGTCTCTTTGCAAACGACATCTCTCCGTCATTCTGTAGGTGGAACCTCTGGATGCATCGCCTCACCAGATCCTCCCAGCCTGGTTTCATGGATGCCCGCAGGAGACTTGTATCGAGGGACGTTATCTTACCTAAACACAGAGGAGCGGATTAGGAAAGGCCTCACTCAGACATGAATGCCAGGATTTCTATACACATGCACAAACCAACTGTCAGCTGAGCTGACAGGGATTTGATTTCTCTTTCAAACATAAATATGTCGAACAGCTTGTTGATCTTCCTTTGGCCCCAGTTCTGCGGTTTGATATCAGTTAAAGAAGTACTGAGGATTTACTCAGTCTATTGACATTTTCATTACAACTTGTCAGAAGCCTGAGCTGGAAAGAAGACCTGGATGCTTAAGATTAGATAAACCTTAGCAGAAACTGCAAGTTTGCCACTCAATAAAACAGGTAGACAGCTTCATTTCATCACTGGGGCAGCTTGAACTCAACTATATTTAGAGCTGAACAAACACACCCATGCTGCCTACGTGTGTAAACACACACATGGATGTACACTCTAGTAGCAGTGCAACAGTTGTCCCTCACTGGGTTGCAATTTAAATGGAGGCAGTGATGCATTTGAAGGGCTGACAACCAGACGGCTGCATGAGTGACAGCCACAGAGACTGACTGAAGACTTGTCACAGTAGTATCTTACAGCACAACATCCAACAAGTTCTCATAGGCAAAAGACGACTGCAGAGGTAAATTTCTTTTTTTAAATGTATGATACTTATTTTATCCAGCATCTTGCAGCCCTGACAAACCAGGACAAAAAAAAATGTAGGCACACATACATCCACACCTACAGAAGTCTGGGTGGGGAACTACAGAAAATTAGTATATGTCAGTGAGTAACTATGAGTGTATGTTTGTGTGTTGTGGCACAAGCACATCAAAGAAGACCAGGTGAAATGCAGACAGTTGTCTGCATCGACGCACCAGTGTTCAGACGGATACTTTACCTCCCAGAGTGCAGACAGAGGTGGGCAGTGGTTCAACAAATGCATTCCATCCTATGGGCCTTTACCAAGGATATAATAATGTTTAAATACCTAAACTGTGGTGGCAGGTGATTTTTAGGCTAGCGACATGGGATAAGGTAGTGCTACTGCAGTTTGTGTGAAAATGCTCCAGAAGGGCAGCCAAAATGGTCACTATAATTGACATGATATTGCTGTGGGCTGTTTGATGAGAATGGTCTCTGCAATATTAATTTATAGCTTTTGGGCGTGTACCTTGCAGGTCCTGGCGCGTGGTGAAGCTCTCATGTGTGGGAAGCATGGGTCTTTCCTTCATGGGCACCCTGCGAGCCACACAGATCAAGCACGACTGAAAGTCTAAAAGAGAGAGGACGAGAGGACGAGCAGAGGGAAACAGAGGGAATGGGTAGAGGAAAAGAAGAGATCATGTAGAGGATGTAACAAAGAGGACAGGGCAGAGAGGAGAGGAGGAAGAAGGGGGGGTGGGAGAGGAGAGAAGGGAGGAGAGAAGGGAGGAGAGGGGAGACGGGGGCGTGAATGATAGAGACAGAGGGAGGGAAAGAAAATGAAATGCATGTTATTCCCAGGCAGCATAATTAATACAGTTATTAATGAGCATGGGGATCAGGGCTCCGCTCCTTTCATGAGGAGGAGCAGCTATCGCTGGCGAGGGAAATGACGAAGTGTGACCTTTGAAGGTGTGTGTGAGCGTGCATGTGTGTGTGAGCACTTGTGAGCCGCCTGTGTCTCCGGATGGTCTCACCTACAGTGCCATCTCACACCGATGACACCTCCCCTGGCCCGACATTAAAGATTGCCATCACTCAATCATGACAGTTGACACACAGACACAGACACACACACAGACACACACACACACACACACACACACACAGAGACACACACACGGGCTGGGGTGACCCCAAAAAATCTGCCATCTGACTTTCCTATGCCAGTAATACCCACAATCCCACACATGTTTCTAGCAAAGAAATGCATGCCAGGGCTAACACACACACACACACACATACACACACACACACACACATACACACATACACACATTCCTCATTTTGACTTGTAAACGGAGCCTCTTGGGTGGTCCAGCCCTTAAGATCTGTGAATCTCTCTAAATTCTCTTGCTTTCTCTCCTTCCTACTTCTGCCTCCATCTACAAATGGACAAATATATGCAACTATAACCCCACGCACACGCGCATACACACGCGCACGCACGCACGTACGCACGCATGCACACACACACACCTCTGGCCTGGGTCCTAGTCAGTCTATTCGCCAAAGTATGGTTGGCAAGCAGCTGGTGCACAAAGGAAGCCAGAGAGGGGAAAAGACAGGTTGAGACTCGACTAGGAGTGAAACATTTCCACTTATTGTTTTAATTAACCACTGAGTTATAGTCTGGCAGCAGGGAATCATGGCTGCTCATTAAAGCCACTGAGCAAATCGGATTGAAGTAGTCAAGATCTAGAATGCAAGTATCAATGCTTTACAAAGTACTGGAAAGTTGTGGATAAGGGACGGTCACTTGTGATGGAAATTTACTCAAACTAAAGGATCTCAAGTTTCTGACTAAAGCCATGAAACCACTGAGAAAAGCCCAGTGACCTCTCAGTGACTGAACACAGTACGGACAGCAACATACAATTGAAATAACTTCCCATGAAAGGCAGATGTCAAGACTGGTGGCTTTTCTCTTTCTCTGCTAAAATATGCTCAGAAAACATGTTTCAAATGTCAAATACAACCCGGAGGTTATCAAAAGGTTGCTTTATTGATGCAATACACGTGATTAAAAAACAGCCATCCTTCCTTCGGAGTCATAAGCTCAGGTTTGTGAGGGATGTACATGAATTATAGATGGGCTTTAATGACAGCTGCCTAGCCTCTCATCTCCCTTGTGTCACTTAACTTTTCATGGATGGAAGTTGAGTGGCACCAGCACAGCTCTGCATCAGCTGCTCAGACCTCTTTTCACATACAAGGCCAGCTATGAGCCTAACGTGGCTAAGCCCCAATTATCTATTCATAATAAATCTAAATGGTTGTAGCTTTAAATCATATTCATATTTAAAATAATTTTCCATTCTGCAGCAGTCGTGCCTTTTTTGACTCGCTTTTGCCTTAATCAAGGTTTCTGAGCTTCAACGCGAGCAATCAGCTCTGCTTGCAGATATCGAGGATCCTGATTCTGTTGACTTTCATTCATCCATTCAAGACGACAACAATCAGTCTGATGTTATGTAAGGCAGAGATGCTTACAAATGTGTTTTCTGTTCTTGGTCTGCTAGACAACTTTGAGTTTTTACCTATTTTCTAAATTCCTTTTTATTATGAACATCAGCGTTCAAGGATTAACATGGACTCATTTCTCTCTTTAGCAATGTCTCATTCTTCAGTAACAATAAATAGCCTTTTGTCTGTTGTGAGCAGACTTGAGCTGCTATGAACAGTGTTTTAGAAATTGTCCCAAATGCTTTAATTTCCAACTTTAACTTGCAATTTCTGAGATCCAAATCTTTAAGATTCTTCCTAAACATTTCTTGCGTGACTATTCTAGGTAGTTACAATTGCTCTAGATGTATTCGTATAAATATGAGATGGTCAAAATCATGACGGTTCTATACATGTCACATAGAGATACACTCATTGCAATTTTCTTGACCGATTTAGATTTTCCTTCTTTTCGAGGAAAAATAATTAACAGCATATACAATTTTTTATTTTTTTTTAAAACATTTGTCTAATGGAATATTAAATTGTATGTTCAGAATAAAACACTGACTACTAAATTAAAAAGGAAAATAACATTTGTAAGCCATTTTAATGGCCTGTTAATAAAATGTCTGAGTAAATTTTAGCCAACTCTTTTAAGCATTTATGCAGTGAATATTGGTATATCTGGGACTGTCTGTATTTTGCTGCAATAATAAAGTGAACTTAATGAAGTTTGCTGCTCTGGTTCAGACAATGGGTCCTTGTCCTCAAAGTAAATGTGCGATTCATAACCCTCGGCTACAATGTTTTACTTCCCCAAATGACGATGTGTTTGTAGATGTGACTGGCACAGAATGGGATATATCTGACACTGATTGGCCAGTCGCTGGCGTTAGCTGAAAACCAGCTGGTCGATTGGTGCATCTTTAATATCACATGACTTCTCTTCTTTGTCATTTATGATAATAAATGTCACATTTTTGGGTTTAGGACTGTTTAGGACACTCAAAGTTTTTTCTCTCTACATTTTACATGCTAACTGATTAATTGTGAAAATAATCTTGTCCAAGGTTGTTTTGTAGGGTCACTACTTGAGTGCTTAGCAGTACTCCAACTTTCCCCACACCATTTCCCCTCTCTCATTGCATACCGTCTCCTTCCTCCTTGATGGACTTGGGCTCGGAGACTGCGAAACACTGCATGGTCTCGTATTTCTGCTGCTGAGGCTCGTGCTCGTGTGCCTCATCCTGGCTCTCACTGTGGGGGTTGACCAGCATTCGGCAGTTGAACGTGTGACTGTTCCTCCTTGGACCCTCGCTGGACCATGGGACGCCGTTCACTGCAGGGGAGACAGGAAGGAGAGGAGGGAGATTTACAATGTGGCTTCCTGTGGATTTTATTTGATGAATTTTACTGCAGCCAAAAACTTAACAACAAAACAGGGAGAGCTGCGACGAGCGAGCCAAGAGAGGCTACCTCACTGCGAGTGAAAGACATAATGAGAGCAACACAGAGAGAATGAAGCCGGAAAAAGTGTAAAAAAGGAGAGAGCAGTTGCTGGGTAGAGATCAGTCATAATGAGCAGTTGGAACCCAGCGCCCTGTGCCATCTATCCACAGCCATGCATCACAGCCAGCCCTCCATATGCATGTCCTCTAAAACATCATTGCCAATCTTTCTTCTTCTCTCCAACACTTACACAGGCGCGAGCAAACACGCATGTACATGCATGTGCGCGCACACACACAGACATACACACAAAAAGAAAAGAAAGAGACATGTACAGTCACACACACACACACACAACTCATTTAACTCAAACTCCCATCACACTCCATCTGGTTTGTGATCTCATTCGGTGCATTGATAATCTCTCAGTATCTGGGACACAGCCCACTGATCGTTTCCAGGGTACTCCGCTCTGTGCTGCTCCCCCACCCAGATGGCTGGGCACTCAGACCTCAATCCGGAGCACCAGGAGAGGAGAGGATGGGACCGAGAAAGAGCTCCTGATGGGGTGCACTGACATACATTACAATCACCTCTTGCGCAGAGGAGATGGAGAGGTAAGATGTGGTGGAGGAACGGCGGTACGAAAGAGAAGGAAGGCAACGGAGGGAAAAGAAGGGGTCAAAACTGGAGGCGAGGAAGAAAAAGGCAAATGTCTGTCGGCCTGTTTTTCATGAGATGAGCAATGCTGGGAGAAGGAGAATGCTTTTCAGGGATGCTTGTAAGCGAGAAACATGAAAATGGGAAGTTGGGTGAGGGTGAGAATAACACACAAAGTGAAGAGAAGGCGAAGGAAGGGCATGAGATGAGAATATAGGAAGGGAGCGATGCTGCTGACAGGGGAGAGACGCCGAAAAAGGAAGTTAATTAGCTGAAAAGGGAGGGAGGAAGAAGAGAGGAGCGAGAGCGAATGTCTGGGCGGCTGAGCATCAGCAAAAGGGAAAATGAAGAACCTATAGGTTTTATGCACCGTGCCAACTCTGTATATAAAACTTACACAACACTTTGTATTAGCCAGCTTTCTCAAATCCTCTCTGTGGCAGTTCAACCGTAAACAATTTAGCAGTTTAATTAAACTGACATCACTAATAAACAGCCACCTACAGCGTACCTGTCTGAGCTGAAGAGAAGAGGAGAGTGTTGTGATGTAAAGAGCGAGAGATGAGGGAGAGCCTGCTAAATTATGAGCAGAGGTGGGCAATGATGCAACATGGAGAACACACATGCAGGATTAGGAGAACAGAGAGAGACGTGGAGCACAAGTGACACAGCGAGACAGAAAAGTGACAGGTAGAGAAAAAGCCGAATGCAGCCAGGGAAAAATGAGCCGGAGGCTAACCGAGGGATTTGGGCAGCAGGTTCTTGATGAACTCGGCGTGATCCCCGACGTGCAGCACGCTGTACACGCTGGTGTTCATCAGCTCCTCCTGGTTGTAGCGCAGGTACTGGGTCACGTTCTCCGACACAAACACGATGTTGCCCTCCATGTTCACAACGAAGAAGAAGCCGTCCAAGGCCTGGAGGGGTGGGAGAGAGAAAAGTAGTTTGAGGTTGTGTATTGAATTTTTACACTGGTACATAAAAAAATATTTGACAATGAAATGGAAGGAAAAGTAGGAGAAGAAAAATAAAGTTTCCTGTTTACAGATCCTTACTGTTAACTTAGTTTACTTTAGTGATGTGCCATTTGTACCCAATGTGTGGTTACTGTCCATGCCTAGCATGCACATACAGCACTGAAGTTTTGGCACGTGTCTTATCAAGCTGTGTAATATGCAGCACATCTCCATTTATATCTAAAAACAGGCGATAAGTACATTTTGTGCTGGGTACTTCCATCACTTCGGCAGACGTTCAACATCAGTGTGTCTGATAGAAAGCAGGATAAAAGGAGACGCCTGCAGAGGTTGGAGGATGTGCAGGAGGAGGAGCACTTAATTGAAAGAATACAGCCCCAGGTCAGCCATTACACACAAGATGGTGTCAATTAGGCCATCAAATCATGCCAAGCCCTTAAAAAAGGAAATTCTGGAGGTTGTAAAGCTATAAAATCTACTGTAAAGATAAGAGAGACTACTGTCAAGGTGTCTGCTCCTCACCTCTGCTTATAATGATTAACTGCACACATAACAATTAACTGCACATTACAAACACTTAAAACATATTGTATGCTGAATTCTAGTCTCTGTAACGACCCTGAGTAACATACCTGCAATCAACCAGCGGGCTAAACTCATACATCCCGGGCTACACATGTACACATGGCATGATCATATCGAGACAGAAGTTTTCCCTCGCCTGCATTAAAGCAGCACGAGCTGAAAATAGGCTTAAGGAGAACTCATCTATCACGGCATGAAGCAGAGCGTTTCCAAAATGCAACACGATTGTGCAAGTCCACCCAGTGTGAAGAAAGGCCATGTCCTGGACAAGTAGGGCAAATAGTAACTGCAGAGCAAACACTCTTTAGTGCCAACCATTGCCTTCTTGCAGACAGTCTTGCATAATATCATTAGCCAATAGCTTAATTTACAATGGCCTGCTTAAATATACACCGTAGCTCTGAGCCACCATCCTCTCTTTGTTCTATTTGGCACCTACTGCCTTCATACACAACTCTATATAGCTCCAACGGCAATGTACAGTGGGTAGTGAATTGTTATATTTATGGAGTAGGGTCAGGTCGACTCATCTCTCCTATCTGCATGGTGGTACACTTATTTATGACATGATACTGGTGTTTTGCAAACAGCGGCTCTCTTAACATAAGTTCTTACTTAAGTGCTACATGACTGTCGCGCTACTAACAATTCAAACAGGTCTCTAGTAGGGATCAGTGCTGAACCTAAACAGAGAGAAATGTATCTGGAGAGTACGATAACGATGTGAGCCTCCACACTGATGGATGGTAACGTTTTACAACATTGGCGCTGAGCATGTGCTGCACCCTCCAGCTGTGTCGGCAGCTGAGGAGAACGGATATGGTTTTACTGTTGCATCTGATTATAGAGAGAAACAAACAAAAAAACACAAGGATATGGTTTTCCAAAGTTCTTCAAAGATGAGTGCAGTCAGAAAAGTCCAACACTTTGTTACGGGAGTCTGTCTTTTATAGACAAATTTAATACTTATAAGTCCTAAAATACTTGAGTCAACATGAAAGAACCCGCCAACTGTCAAAGAGGACATCAGCAAGGACGGAATGAACGTCAGAGATCCAATCAGTATGTGTTTAGTAAATTGTATAAATATCCAAGACTAGGTTATTAAAGAAGGCTATCAATAAGCCTGCATAGAAATGGTAGTCAACAGTTAGAAAGCAATAACTAAACCAGGGCCATAGATTCTTACTCACACAAACCTCAGTCAGATCAATGAGTCCTGCAGGCCAGCTGAAACATGGTTAGCTAAACCACCCATCTGTACTCTTTCGTCCAGGAAAGGAGCAGGGTGATGCCATCCTCCCTCATATTGCCTACTGTTTATCAACAGCCATCAATCTCAGTGATGGTCCTGAAAACTCTTTTTTTTTTAAAATAATCTTTCTGCAAACTTATATTATAATTAGGCCAAAGTTAGACTGTATTTTTAGGGCAACATTCTTATACGGCTTCTTGGCGATGTGTAACATTTGAGAGATTTGGCTTTTTGTTAAATTAAAGAAAGATAATCATTTTTCTTAAAGCAACATGTCAAAATAAATACTCTTCTATCTGTACCAAGATTATAACACTTTTGGGTAACACTTAATTTGATGGTAAATTGGTGGTAATTACCAAGCAACATATTTGAGATGTCATGATAATAAGTTCAAAATCTATTGAGAATTACTGCAACATACCACAAGCAGTTAATAAATAGCTGGTAATTTATTTTAATGCATTCCAGACAACCATCTGGTTTCTGCTCGACTCCTGCAAATCATGACATTATAATTTCCAGCTAGTTTCTGTCTCACACCTCAGCAGACGAAATGCTGAATTGAAGTGCGTTGTTGCAGCTCAACTTTGAACTAGTCTCTCCCTCAACTTCTGCAGGTCAGTTAATGAAAGTCCCCTTTTTTAAAACTATTTACATTCTCACCAATTTCTATAACTTCAGCAGATCTGTCAGACTTT
Organism: Spondyliosoma cantharus; assembly: GCA_900302685.1. Taxonomy (NCBI): domain Eukaryota; kingdom Metazoa; phylum Chordata; class Actinopteri; order Spariformes; family Sparidae; genus Spondyliosoma; species Spondyliosoma cantharus. Next base: position 18,034 of record OMLP01015770.1, read on the forward strand.
GGAAAGTTTTTTCCAAAACAATTTTTTTTTGTTGTTGTTATCGACCCTGGATTGCTAATTAGAGACAGATAAAATTTAAACTATTAAAACACCTATTTACCATGACATTTTCAGACCTGTAAAACAAAGTGGAAACTAGTTTGCTATTTCAAATTGTTTATCATTTGATTTTGGGCTCAACTTTAAGATTCAGTTTGTCACAAATGCTTAGTGTAAGATTTAATATATTTAGTTTTACAGTAGTTATAGTTACAAGTTACCAGTTACAATATGTCAGATGTATGTAGTCCGTATAGGACTACAACAAAATACATTTGCTAAATGTGCTACTAAATGCTTTTAATTTAATTATTTGTATATGTTCTATGCATCTGTAGTATGAAAGGGCTTCAACTTTTCATTTCATTGTGCGAAATTCTATTGCAAAATAGCAAGAAATTAACCAAATAACTTATTGTAAAAACACTAAAACTGAAATGAATATATTTCCTTTTATTGCATCTTAATTTTGTAAACAGACAATAGTTTGTTGTGTTTTAGTTGTTCTGAAAGAGTATTGCTTTTATTGAGTTTCGGTTAGGATAACAACCCTGGTCTGTACTGAAACCCAGCTATCAAATCGGTTCCAGTATCAAGACATTTGAAAACATACTCAGCCCTTAGTTTCTAGTGGCATCGTATTGTACAGCAACCATACGGAGCAGTCTACCAGGAGTGCAAAATATATGCCACGAAGGTCTTGTGACAGAACAAGACCTGCTCCCAGGAGGTTAAAACAACACCGCACTAATGTTGCGCGCACTCACAAGAGAGCGGGAGGCAGAGAGCCCTTAGAGGAGGGTCATGGGGCGCGTGGGTGCACTTCCTGCCGGCGGCCATTCTCCTCGGAGCATCCTGTAATGAGCCCGGGCTGGCGGACAAGAGGCCGGGGCTAGAGCGGAGAGGGTGTGAATGGCCGATCACTGTGTTTTTGGGGGCTGCTGACAGATGGGAAAGCATGCAGGCTGCACCGGGCTATATTTAGCTGCGAGTTAGTATGTCGATTCAGTGACGCTGGACCAGGAGAGCTATAAATATTCCATGACAGGACAGATCTAGAGGCGAAGGGAGAGGAGATGGGGAGGGAGAGAGAAAAGAGAAGCGAACAAGTAAGAGGGAGAGAAAGGGAGGGAGGAAGTGAGTGAGAGGATGGGCTCAATGGACTGATTCATTCGCCAGGCTGTTGCTTTCTTTCTCATTATACGTAAGCACTTCAGTGGCCCTCCACAGGACAACGAGGCCATTGCTCTGCTCTGTGATTTACAGCCAATCCAGGGCAGATAGAAGATGCTGGCAGCTTTTACACCACACAGCTACGCTCAGACACAACCATTCCTTGCCCATTTGTGATTGTTTTCTGTGGGTTGGACTATTCATTATATACCAATCAGGACTGAAAGAGAAATGAATCCCTCTCCTATGTGAGTGTTTGTATGAGTGTTCAGTCTGTGTCATATTGATACAACACTGCGAAAAAGCATGAGAAGGCCCTCTACCCACCTCCAGCATCATTGGTCCCAAGGCATCTTTGTCAATCACACTTTGGCCTGTTGATGAGACATCAGCCTTCTGTACCTCCTCCTCGTTTGCTGCTGCAGCTTTTTCTGTTAACAAGTGAGTCAGTGATAAAAAGTTTAGAGGCAAAATAAAGAAAACATGAAAACACCATTAAATGCATCTCAAAGAGAAAAAAACATTTTGCTTTCCTCGCTGAAGTTGACCCACATATTTTAAAAGAGGTCATCTGTAGACAATACTTTTAACACGTATCTTTCTGGCTACAAAGCAAACACATTTCGTCCCTTTGTCAGAGCATGTTGCCATGGCTCAAACCCAAGCACTGAGCAGTGAGCGGAGTGAAAGGTTGCTGTAAATGAGTGTGTCAGAGCATGCAGCTGGCACGCTGGTTGCAGCCACTGCATTGCATTGTCGTGTTATAAGGTAAGGTAAGGTATTATGGAAACACTGACAGAGTGTAAACAACTCTTGCTCCCAGTAGAGCAGCAACTTGTTACTTTGTGGTCAAGCTGCAAAGGCAGACCTTGTTTACCGAGTAGGATTTAGTGCAGCCAATTGAATGCATCTCATTTCACTGAGGATATGGGAGAAACTATGAAAATGTCCAGAAGAATGCAAAGGGTCCTCTAGAGCCAGTGTTTTGGTTTGTCCACTCTGGGCTACTGGAGAATCCTGGCGGTGCAACACACAGACTTGGTGAAAGAGGACCTACTCCAGAGATTAATAAAAGGTACAATATGTAAGGACTGGCCATCACTGATCAAAATCATACTCAGAATAAATAGCAACATATCACCCGATTAACCGCAAACTGCTGTCAACTGTAGCTGCTCATAGCTAGTTAGCTTAATTTAGCCTAGCAGTTTACGGTTCTGACTGGGAACTCGGGGAGTGTTTACACCACTAGAAAAGGAAAATGATAATTTTCAATTAAAAACCTCACATATTGCATCCTCAAGCAATTTAAACAAATTGATCACAGGCTTGTATAGGCAACCGAGAGACAGGAAGGGTCTAATTTTTCATGTCACGTTAAAATCTACTTATATATAGGCAATAAAAAAAATTAAACATGTGAATTTATACAAAGAGTTACATAGAGCCCCTGTAACAGGATAGTATATAGTTGTTGTTTTTTTTTAATTTGCCAAGACAATACATTCTTCACAAAACACTGGCTGTATCTTTAAACTGGTTCAATGTGAAAGGATTTTTATATGAAAGTGATATCAGGGGGTCATAAACCGTGAGCATTCTTTTGAGTCATATTCTGAACTACAGAGCCACATCGTACTTTGAAAAGATCTTCAGCATTGCCAGGCTATGAGAAGCCTCCCTTTACATATGGATTCCCTTTCTCAAATAACTTCAGTTGGCAGAATCTCCATGTGAGCTCATACTCCTGTTGGATTTCCAAGTATGGAATGTAGCAAGTATGGCTTGTTGCACATACAGGTATGTTTGGTCTCAATTAACACTAAAATGGACCCTGGCAAAACACAATTACAATAATTCGTTTAGCTCCATGCTGAAGTTTCCAAATGATAAAACAGCTCACCTTTGAATCGACTGCTTAATTAACTGCCCCAAACCCTTTAATGTAATGATCATGTGACCCATTTAGTTAGGAATGAAAATCAGAGTATTCTGTGAGCTCCTGTACCTGCGCCATGGTGCTGTGCATTTGTCCATGTGAGTGATTGGGTTAATAACCATGCAGAGAAGCCTTATGTTCAGAGCGTAGGCTGCCCTACTTTTGGAGATGATGATGAGAGGCGGAATATGAGTGGGCTGTTGGGGGGGACACATTTAACTGTCACACCATGCCAAGAAGAGGACTGACCATATGGTGAGAGAATGTTGTGGTGAAAAGCAAACAAAATCATGTCCTTCCTTTTTTGTTTTTTTTTGGGTGTAGACATGTGAAAGCTGATGCACTAATGCAGGTTTCCCCCCCGCTCTGTGGGCTCGTGCAACAGTGCACAGACCCACATTCATCTCTTTCAGCATTAATGATGTGTGCATCAGCAGGACCTCTCCAGGCCCAGCGGGGCCCGGTATACCAGCACAGCTGCCCTGGGTACAGGCCCATCACTCAATGTCAGTGCATCCCTCACTGGCTCTCTGTCCGTCTGCAGAGCTGTGCCACAGATAGAGGGAGGAGCTGATTAATTAAAAGGGTTATGTGACTGGTGATAACTGCGACTTCATCAGTAACCGGGAAGACATTTTCCATACACCCTGTTCTTCTCTCTCTAAAATTTCACGTGCGGTGTATGTGGACATTTTTCACACATGCATAATGAATAAAGACATATTTGCTGCCGCTCAGCAGCTACTGTATATTTCAGCTTCCATCCAATGAGAGCTGGTCTTTGCTAAGTTGGCAAGAGCAGGCAGTTAAGAGTGTAAAGAAAGCTGTAAAACTCTTGGCTATGCCATTATTTTATAGGTGCTATAAAGATATCATTACTCAACATATTGTCTATTAAGATGCAACAAGCTGGAAACAGAATAAAAAGCCTGTGCTCTACCAACAAGTCCACCCTGAGTTCAATTAGCAAAATGTATGCAGACAGCATGAAAGGAACAAACAGGGATGAATTAAAAGCTTTCAGTAGGAGGCCACTTTTTCAAAGGCCAACATTACTGCATTGCACCTCCCTGCAGGGCTGTGACACCAATCAGTGAGACGTATTAAGTCACGTTAGTTAATTTAATACATTCACTTATGTCACAATAAAATGAAAATGTATTTTACATGGTAATGATGCTCTCAGAGGGAAAACAATAACAGTACTACAGAAAGAGAGATGATGCACCATAAACAAACGTTGTAACGTAACACTAAATGGATGACAGATGAGGTGCAATGAAAAGAACAACTGGCAGTGGTAAAATGATGAGGACAATAAAAGACATCTAAATGAGCTTTTACTGTGTCCCTGCTTGAACAACAAGTGTAGCTTGAAGAATGAAGGGCAACTGAATTTGAGACCCAAGAGGAGGAGCTGCCGAAAAAGCCTAGAAAAAGGTGGCTACTGAGGTCTGAAGAACAAAGCAGAGCAGCAAGAACTGCTCACTGTTTAGCCCTTCCCTCAGTGGTTGCTGTACAAACACAATTACGCCTTCAGAGGCAGGCTGGGGACGTCACTCTAACCTCGCGTAAAAACAACAACAAATGGGAGCAAGGAAAG
>OMLP01015772.1:0-11687 GCA_900302685.1 Spondyliosoma cantharus
ACTCCTCCACCAGGGCTCAGTACAATCAGCTCATACAGACCTATGGCACACACTACATCCGCCAGGTTAACACACACACACACACACACACACACACACACACACACATATTACCTCCTAGTGAAGTGACAAGCAAAAAACACATATCCATGCCGCTACAGTCCTTTTTGTGTGCTCAAAATGACATTTACATTGTTTCATATTTAAATTGCAATGCCCTATGTATTGGGGTGGGTGATTGTACAGACACAGTGACTATACATTCTCCTTATTATTGTTGTTATTTTTGTCATTATGAATCAAATAGCTTACATGGTTTTCACTATTATTAATGTTAATATTTGTTTGGTTTGGCAATATAACAAACTGTCTCTTAATGCCAATATAGCTCATTAAAATGAGATAACAGAGCCCTGGTGAGAGCAAGTGGTGCCGACAGCCCAGGGAGGGTCCACTGATATGATAATGCATCCATTCTGCCCTAAAATCCTGTTACTTTACAGATATTTGATGGCCCCAGTGTTCATTACTACCCCATTGGGACATTTTGTGGTCTTGGCCTGCCTCCTCCTCTAAGAAGTACTGCAAGCACCATCACCCTGCAGTTCCAGTCAGATACAGTGGTAGGAGGACGAGGCTTCCTTGTGGAATGGACAGCTGTGCAGGAGTCTGGACCAACACCAACTATCACACCAGGTCAGACAACAGTTTATCTCCTTTAAGCCACCGTACATACTACCACATTATATTAAAAACTTGCATATTTCATTCTACTGTACGTTCAAAAAGATAAGTCAGGCAAAAAGATAGCAATGTAGTACTGCTTGAGTAATTAAGTGCAGGCTTTAGCTTTACACTGTCAATGTCGGCTCATTACTTGAAGAAAAAAGAATAGTTAGTAAATCATTATGTGTACCATATAAGCTGTGCTGTTACAACAGGAGTTGTTATTGTTATCGATATTGTGAGAAATCACACCAATTTTGTGTCTGCCTTACCTTTGTGGAAAGCCTAGATAAGTTATACACCACATCTGGTTTTCTCGGTGAACACCAAAACCCTTTTCCACTGTTTAACATTCATTGAAGTCTAATCATTCATATATATATGTTCATAATAAGGTTAGCAATATTCAACTTAATACCAAAAAACGCAGTTGATTTAAATAATTTAAACAATATTTTTTTTTTCATTTGGCTCTATATTCAGCAAGACGGCTACAGCCGGCAGGTGCAAAACGGGCTACGATCTAATCCCTCTGGGGAATTATGCACTATTAAAGCTTGTCCACTTAAAGTGATAGCTCGGGGTTCAAGTCTGACCTGTGGCCCTTTGCTGCATGTAACCCAGTCTCACTCAAGTCTCATCCTGTTTCCTGTCATCTCTAGACTGTCCTATCAATAAAAGGCCCAAAAAAAAGAAACCTAAAAAACGAATAGATTCAACCCCTTTAAGTGTAAAATAATTATTTTCTGGCACTCTAGGCGTCAAACTGTTGCACCTGATTGGGCCCAAACTTAACTGTGAATAATTTTCAATGGGTCAATGAATCACTTGTGTCTGTATGAATTACCGTCTCTCTGTCCCTCTCCCTCTCTCTCTCTCTCTCTCTCTCTCTCTCTCTCTCAGGTGCATGTGGTGGAGTGCTAATGACGGGGGAGAGTCCTGGCTTCCTTTATTCTCCTGACTGGCCTGAAAATTACCCAACTAACCAGGAGTGTACCTGGTTGATACGTTCTCCAGACTCAACTGTAGAGTTCAACCTCTTGTTTCTGGACATGGAGGACTACCCTATGTGCTACTTTGACAGCCTTGTCATCAGAGATGGTAAGCTTGTGTAGGTAACTGAAGATCTGGTATTTACTTTTATTTTAATGGTTTTACACATCAAAATAATCCTGTGTTTGGACACTTCAAGTTTGAAATATGCATTCTAAAATGCTATTTTCTAAAAGCCTGTGTTGAACTGAGGATGTGGATCTAGTGTTTTTGGCGCATGATCGATATATAGGTACTAAATGGATATTGATGCCTTTGCATATTTTGTCCTCTTGTATCACAAATCACACTTTGAAAAAAGAATATTAATTGTATTTATTGTGTCGCACATACATAATGCTGACATTGTTTACTGATCAAATGATTGATGAACCACAAAATGCCACCTGAGTTTAACCCCAAAAACGGCTATAAGATTTTCAAATGCATGTCTGACAACATTTACACTAGCAATCAAATTTTGCAGATATAATGCATTTAAATCGGTCAGGTCAAAATATTTTTGTTATTTATTAGCAATGAATCTATGTATATTAGATATCTATTACATAAGTAGTATATTGATATTGTATAAATGCTGTGGATTCAATGTATGATTGTGTTTTTGTGTCAGTTTTGAGGTTCAATGAAAACATTTTCAAAAAGAGGAAGAAGAACAGACTACAGATGAAAAAGCCTTTTCTGTAGAGAAGTGATTTAAACCATCAGCATGAAAAGCCATGAGCCAAACCTGTATTGAGTCACTGGTATAACTTTAGTGACAGCCCCATGCTGATGTGGTAGGTCTACTTGTTCTTCTTTACATCAAATGATTTCCTTTTGTATTCTCAGGTGCAACTAGCCTGTCCCCCATTCTGGCTACTGTATGTGGTCGGCATCTTCCAGGCTCTTTCCACTCAACAGGAGACTCCATGTTCATTCACTTCTCCTCAGACAGCAGCCTCGGTGGCCGAGGCTTTAATGCTTCCTACTCCAGAGGTCAGACACCAGACATATGTATTTGTAACTCTCAGTTTTTCAAAACCAATCCAAACTAGCCAGTATTAATCAGATAAAGATAGGAATTGCTCTCTACAGTGTGCAGCAGTGACTTTGACACGGTATATGCTATTGTTTTGGTTCAACCATATTAAAGGTACAGTGTGTAGGATTTAGTAGTATTCAACGGTGTGGTTGCAGATTGCAAACAACTGAACAACCCTTGCCTCACCCTCCCCAACTACTAAAACCCCAAAACACGAATGGCCCTCTTCAGAGCCAGTGTTTGGTTTGTCCACTCTGGGCTACACCAAAACCCAATAGTCCTCTTCTTTACTCATACACACCAGCCACCTAAATATGCCTGATTTTCTTCATCAAGATCTATGCATTATTCTCTGAGAAATTAATGAAAATGGGGGAAAAAAAGTTAGTGTAAATGGTGAAATCAGTGTAAACAATGTGTTCAAACAGCTGCTAAATGTTTGCAGGTAAGAAAAACTTTAGACACAGAAGCAAACAGGCTGGTACAGCGAGGCTGCGACAAACTGACACCTTTTACAAGGAAGGAAACAACTTAATGTATTGCATTTAATTCACAATTTATAGAAAGTCAAGAATAACTGATAATTTGCTGTAGCTGTTTCTCAGGTTTTTCCTCAAAGTTTTTCCTCAACCACCAACTCATGAAATTAGCTGTAACAGACAGTGTTTGCAGCTTCACACTATATGGGGTGAACACATCTTGACTCCCATTTAACTTGATGAAAGTTCTTGGTCATCCAGTATTTAAAATCCATTTGAAATTGAATGCCGGACAGTAACATTATTAGTCATATCTTCTTCTTTTTCCATACATTTCCTGACATGCTCTACTACTGCTACTACTCTTCAACAGTGAAAATCATGCTGTATTCATAAGACTAATGCTAAAACTTGTCTTTTCAGGTTGCGGTGGCCTACTGCATGTAGACAGGGGTGTGCTGAGTAGTCCCTTTTACCCCGAGAACTACCTGTCTGGTCTGGATTGTAGCTGGCATGTAATGGTGACGCCTGGCTTCAGGATTTCTGTGATTTTTCAGAGCCCCTTCCAGATTCAAGGCTATGGAACTGGGTGCAGCTCAGGAGACTACTTGGAGGTAAACAGCACATGGATGTCAAAATCTGTATTATGAATATATTGTGAATAAAGTTATGTAAGCAGACCCATACCTCTACAAGCAGTTTTGCACATCAGCATCAACAAAAAATTCCCACATAAATAACAAGACATTTACAACATTCACACGATTACTTTGCACACTCTCAAACCACTCCACTCCATGAAATAATTATGAACACTGTGTTTCTTTTACTTACACATTGACAATGTGTCAGATTTCTCTAAGGATTCTCAAGCTGGATTCATAGTTCTTCCACCACCAGATATGAGTCGAGTTTGTTTGTAATTTGATAGCAAAACAGATCAACCCCAGGACTGTCTGAGTTGCTTGTTCTACTTTAGTGCCATTGTAGTAAACTATTAAATCCATCTGCTGATTGTCAGTTAATGTGTATTGTGATTATGCAAGATCATTTGGTAACCATATGTATGGTATTTATGTCAGCACTTGAACACAGGTATTTTCCCTGATAGATCTGTAGGTAAAGAAATGAAGGGTATTGCACTACTTGTCTACTTTAGCACCCAGTACTTTACAAGAGAAATGCAAAGACCACACAGACTAATGTCATTTATTTATTCAGGGAGGATTCTCTGAGAGCAATGCTCTCTTTTTCAGGAATGCCCTGATCACATTCACACCTGGAGGCTGCCCAGTACGGCCGCAGTCTGATCTGCTGGCAACTGAGCAGCTCATTGGAGTGGTTGGGGTTAAGGGCCTTGTTCAAGGATACCTCAGTGGTGGTAAATAAGCGAGGGGAAAGCACTACCATTACCCACCCAGACTTTTCCTACTAGTTTGGGGATATAACAGGCCATCTTCTGATCACAAGCTCACTTCTCTAACCTTAGGCCTATATTGCCCTGAATTACAAGTGTGAAACCACCTCAAAATGTGAATTAGAATTAAGTTTGTATTGCATAATACTAGTCAGGTGCGACAACTTCATTCTACTTTCACTTCTCTTTGTCTGAGGATTTGGACTATTGATGATCAGTTGGTAAATTGCTTCTTCCATCACGCCCACTTATTCATTCACTGCTATCGCCACAGCTCAGGAATGGTCCGGATGGTTCATCTCCACTGCTGGGGGAACGTCTTTGTGGTTCAAGTCCACCATCCCTCATTCAGACAACTGACAACCACCTCTTTGTTCACTTTGTGTCTGATGCTACTAATGAGGCCAGCGGCTTTAAGCTGACCTTTGAAGCCCACAGTCAAGGTACAACCAGTATCTTTTCTATTTTTTCCGTCACAGTACAATTCATTATCAACATGGTTGATGTCTTTACAGATAAACTCACTACAGGGACAGGCACACTATCTGTGGGGGTGGGAGGGAAGCCCACACAGATTATTGACATATTATAAACCCGAATACAGAGAAAGTTTCAGAGTGAAAGTGCCAAAATAGCCATTGAAAATCACTATAACCAACCAAACACCGACTTCTCAGATGTAGGAGAAACAGTACTAAATAATAAAGGTAATTCATCACTGGTGACTAATAATACACTCGTAAATGAGGCACCACCTCCATTGTTTGACTATTTGAATAATCCGGAGGAAATTACTCAAATCCTGTTCAATCCAAGTTTGGCTTGAACAGTTCAAATCAATTTCAGATCAATTTAGTCAATCTCATATTCTATATTTAATCTCATATTCTGAAGCAGTGATTTCTTTACACAGATCCATCGGTTCTCCACATTAAAATTAAATTCCAGACGACGACAAACGATTATATATGTTTATTAACTAAATAACTCAGGGTAAAATAAATGAAATGACAATTTTAGATGAACAACGACAGATAACAGAAAATGTAAAGACAGTAATGAGTAAAGTAGTAAAGTTATGTGACCGTGGGCAGATGGTGAAATTAAAGTTTGGGTTTTTATATATTGAATATTACAGGAGTAAATTTTAATACTAACGAGACCCTAATCTCAATTCTCTTAAATTTGTAAGATAGAAGTCAGAACTTAGACACCAACTCATTCTCACATGTGTGGATCCAGCTGTATGAAGACGTTCAGCCTGCTTTGTCTGGGAGTAAGGAGGTCCGGAAGTTTGGTTTCCTCTGTGTTCTGGGTTGGACTGCGGGCTTGCCGTGTCGGTCCAATAGCCAGAGGGAAGGCCGGTACTGTGTTGAAGGACTCTCTGTCCAAAAGCCCATCAGGATGTCCGCATTGGGAGCGCTGGGGGCAGAGTCGTCTCGGTTGGGAGCACACAAAGTCTCTCTTTCGTGACGTGTTTATTGCAAGAAAAACAGTGTCTCTTCTTGTTCGGTGAAGAGGTGCTGAGACTGCCAGGCGCCTTTAAAGAAAACAGTCAACTTGGTAATTAATGACAAAAATATTAGGGCCTCTGTGAGATGCAGAGACGAAAGGGCTTGTGCTCCTACACAGATGTCTACTGAAGCTAGCCCCGGAAAAAAAAAAACGACAATAAACATTCTGAATTCAAGTTTCAAAAATGGGTTTTAAATTCGGTATGTCTTTCTACTAAACATATTTAGTTACAGAGGCTAATTATCTTATTATAGGTTAAGGGACTAAAAACACTAACAGTTATGTGTGACATGAAAGAGAAAGTTTGTTATATTGATTGAGTGATTAGCCCACTTTATGCCCACACACAGCTCAGGGAGTCAATCAAGGTACTTTAATTACAATTAGTGCCCGACTGCTGAAATTTGCATCAATCTTTGATTGAACTAAAGTTACATAAAACGTTGATTGGGAGCTGGCGTGTAGATTCCCAAGCTCCCCTCTGTGGTCTGAATCTCATAGAATCTACCCTCTCTTGCTGTTAACATTATGAACAGTAGTAGTAGTTCGGCTTTACTGCTTTTGTGTTAGTGATGTCTGTCGTGCAGTTGTGTGTAGCTGAGACTGGGACATCTGGCCCTACCTTGAGAAATCTAGTCATATTGGTTTTCAAACCCTTTTGATGAAGTCACATTTAAGTAATGTGTCCTCACTGAATCGAGATCATATTCTCCTATCCTTAATAATGAATACATAGGAGCTGTATACATTTTACATTAAGGATAGGAGAATATGATCTCGATTCAGTGAGTAATAATGGCCAATATTGTGTTATAAAGTTATTCTTTCTCTTTTTCCGCAGCATGTGGAGGCTTCATTGAGCTAAATGATAATGATCCTCCAGGGTATATCACTTCACCTAACTATCCTCAGAACTACCCCCACAACATTGACTGTATCTGGGTTATTATTGTGCCCAATGGAGAAGCTGTCCAAATTGATTTTGAGGATGAATTCTACATTGAGCCCTCTACCAGGTACAGCTGCTACCTTCTCTTATGAATGATGTTTTGTTATTTTTTTCACCTCTCTGAATGCTCATTACTGTTTAGATTCAGTTTTATGTGTACATTATTTGGAAACTATATTCCTCCTCTGTCTTTTTGCCGTGCTTTCCTTTTCTAATAATTATATTCCCAGAAAGAAATGTACCACTACTTTGAAATAAGGTTATCATTTGTGCTTACAAATAAGCTATTCTAATATTCATATGATAGCTTGACAACTGTATAGTAGTATATATATATATATATATACTGTATATGTAGGGTCAAAGTTGAGAGACCTGAAATTGGGTTATAGGCCAGACATTGTTGGAGGATCACTGCCCATAAAGCTGATCTTAAAACTGAGAAGTTAAAAAACAATGGTGATTTGTATTTAACTATTTTTCACATTATATTGTCTTTTCACCATGACCTTCACAAGATATGTTTTCAGGTATTCATTCATGTATTTCTCAGTTGTATGCATGACTACTTGGAGCTGCACGATGGCTCAACTCTCAATGCTGAATTAATTTCCCGGCTCTGTGGCAACACCCGACCATCTACCCAACATTCAACAGGTTCTTCCATGCTGCTAAGGTTTCGTACTGACACCAGTGTTATACACAAAGGCTTCAAGGCAAAGTACTCCATAGGTAAGCAAAACACAGACAACACACACAATCTGATGGGACCAAAAAGATGGTTTTCCAAATCCAGCCAAAGCCAAACAAGCAGATACCTTATTCAATATAAGTAAACAAACAGAGACACTTTGGCAGTTGGTTTCAAAACCAGCTTTTTGTGTTGGGAAATATATTGCTTGAAATTCTTATTGCAGTACATTTTTAGCTCCCACCAAAGTCCTGTATAGAAGACTTGACGACAGGTTTCAAGAAGTACTTGAGTATGTTGATGACGGTTCATAGTCATCCAGGTCATGGTCATTTTAAGTGGGGGTGGTGTCCTTACAGAGTCTGTAAGGACACCAAAAGATTGTTTTGGTACGTGTGGACTAGTCCACACGTACCAAAACAATCTTTTTTTCCTCCGTCTTTCATGGCATCGTTTCAAGAATATTTGCATCCACATGGATCCACTGAAAACGACTCAAAACACTGTAGTTCATATTCCAGGCCTCTAGGGGCGCTTGAAAATTCACCAAAGGCGGAGAAGAAGAGATGGAGCATGCGCATTAAGCTTGCGTGCAAGCGTTTTTTTTTTTAACGCTCTTTAGTGGAAACGCACATTTATTGCATCGTTTTGCCCGACCGTCCACGCGGATCCTGGTAACGCAGCGCCTGAAAACGCACTTTTTTAAAAACGTGTCTCAGGGTGGAAAAATCCGAAAATGCAGCTCTCCAATTCTCGTCTGGACGGCGAATCCGCATACATTCCGAAACGATGACGCCATCGCCCCACCACGCGACGTCTCATAACAACAAGTTTGACCTCATTATCGGTCCACACAAACGATTCTGGTTTCCTTGCACTAGACATTTTCGTCTTCCTCTTCTTGTTTTCGGATTCTCCGTCTACTGTCTGTTTGTAAACAGCACGCAAGCTAATGCACATGCTCCGTCTCTTCTTCTCACCCTTTGGCGAATTTTCAAGCGCCTCTAGAGGCCTTGAATATGAACTACAGCATTTTGAGTCGTTTTCAGGGGATCCGTGTGTATGCAAATATTCCTGAAATTGTGAAAAGGAAGACGGAGGAAAAATAGATCTTTTGATTTTTGGTAAGTGTGGACTAGGCCTAACAACCATTGGATGAAACCACAGACAGTTCAGGAGTAAAATCACCTGTGATTGGAAATCCCTCACTCATTGGTCACCTTTGGGACATATGGTCATTTGCCCCTCCCATTTTTATAATAATAATAATAATAATAACACTCAGCACCTCAAAAAAAGGAACTGATCATTGATTTCAGGAAATAGAGAGAGGAAGAGAAGAAATGGTAGAGAGAGTCACAACCTTAATTTCTGGGTACACACATCTCCCAGGATCTCACACGGACAGTGCACATAACCTCTCTGATGAAGAAGGCGCAGCAGTGGTTCTACTTCCAGCTGCTGCTGTTCTTCTGTCGCTGCTCTGTAGCGAGCACACTCACCTATGGCATTCTGGTGTGATATGCTAGAGACGCTGCAGCTGACAAAAAGCACTACAGAGAGTCATTAAAACAGCCCAACAAATCAGCAGCACACAGTTACCTTCACTTGAGGACATATACACAACTGGATGTCTCTGCCGGGCTACTAACATAATCAAGAACTCATCTCACCCAAGAAACCATCTCTTCACTCTGCTGCCCTTTGGAAGGCGCTACTGGTCTATCAAGACCCACACCTCCAGACTTCAGAATAGTTTATACCCACAAAGCCATGAAAGAACTGAACTCTGCCAAAATAAAAGTAAATGAAAATGACCAAACACTAATGGACCTACTCCCATTTTGTATCCCCATTTCCTTACAGGAGTATGTGGAGGTACCTACATAGGTCAGAGGGGTGCAATCCAGAGCCCTGGCTTCCCAGGATCCAACTACCCTGATGGCTCTAACTGTGAGTGGTATCTGGAGGGGCCCACAGGGCACTATCTTACTCTCAGCTATGGAAACCTAAGCCTGCAGAGCACTCCAGGTTGTGTTGCTGACTATGTGGAGATCAGAGAGTACAATGCCTCAGGTGAGTATACAAGAGGACTGATTTACTATTTTGGGTCTTAAAAGCCATCCACATACAATAGAATATAATTAATTAAAATAACATTTAAAAAATTTGACATGTTTATCTGAGATTAAAGTTGCTTAACAGATTTCTGATGGCAGATGCATCTGCACCTTCCTTACTCAAAATTATATGATTCCCTGACACAAAGAGAGAAGGGGAGCGAAATAACAGAAGAGCTGGTTTGTTTGGAATAAGTTATACACACAAAAACTGCGATTCGCCATTTTGGTTTACATCAGTGCAACTGGTTCATTCAATTAAGAAATACTCCAAATCAATTGAGATATTGAAGTTCAAACTATTTTCAATCTGAACACATTGATGCCCAGAATTGCAAGTTTTTTTGTTCAGTACAAATATAATTTTAAGTACCAATGGGTATCACTCATATTGTCGCTAATCATATTGTTCATTTATTTTACCAGCAAATGCCTGTATTTCCTATATGAGAATTAAATGAATAAGAAATAAATTCAAGGAAAAACAAACTGAGGCAAAAGCCACTTTACTTAAAAATGACAAATCAAGACAACTAAGATGCAAATCACAGACCCACTATGAGGTAAATGTCCTCTTTTGTGCTGTTTGCAGGACGCCTACTGGGCCGACATTGTGGGAATTCACTTCCAGCTTCCATGGACACGTCTGACAGTTTTGCCTATGTCAAGTTTGTCAGTGACACCAGCGGGAATGCAGCTGGCTTCAGTCTGTCATTTGAAGCCAGTGTTGAAGGTGCAGTCATTCAAAAAGACTTCTAATAAAGAAGGCTTTAAAGATCACAAACTACATTAATAATTTACAGTACATGATATCTGCACATGCAGTACAAATGTATAGTTGTCGTCAAAAGTTTACAAGGACTAGTGAGGGAAATGTATATCATGGCAGTCTTCAGTTCCAATTATTTCTAAAGCTTTCTGTAATCGAATGAGTGGAACATATATCAACACACGTCAAAAATATACATACAGTAACTTAACTTTAACAGGGTTTGTTTGATACACCCACAAGTCTAAGGGGCTCAGCATTGATCTGAAAGAGCACATTCTTGATTTGAACAAGTCAGGAAAGTCACTTGGAGCCATTTCAAAGTAGTTACAGGTCCCAAGACCAACTGTACAATCAACTGTTTGCAAGTAGATAGATAGATCTTTCTTGTCATTATACATTGTACAACGAAATTGAGATGCAACTCCTTATTAGTGCAAATTACAGATTAAAACATAAAAACATGGTACTAGGATAAATAAAAAACATAAATACCAAGCACACACCTCACGTACACCATGTCATACTCATTATTGCACAGTCATCAGATTATTGCACAGTCAGACACACATTCTTTTATGCTTTGATTGCATTCAGCGACACTATTGCTCTTGGGTACAAACTGTTCTTGAACCTGTTTGTCAGGCATTTTATTGTCCTGTATCTTCTGCCAGAGGGCAGCAGTTCAAAGAGTTCATGTCTGGGGTGTGATGGGTCCCTGATGATGTTTTGAGCTTTTTTAATGCACCTTGCACTGTACAGTTCATCTAGGGATGGGAGAGAGCAGCCAGTGATCTAATTAGCAGTGTTCATGACCCTCTGGACTGCTTTCCTCTCTGATGTTGTGCAGCTGACATACCACACACACATGCAGTATGTCAACACACTCTCTATTGAGCAGTGGTAGAATGACACAAGCAGTTTTTGTGACAGGTGGTTCTTTC
>OMLP01015774.1:0-24852 GCA_900302685.1 Spondyliosoma cantharus
AGGAGGAGAGGTAAAACTAGAGACTGGAACACAAATATAAAAAGGCTTCAGAAGAACCTCATTTTGTGATTAGCCGCTGAGTGAGAGGATCACACAGATGAGACGAAAAAGAGATGAGATGACACCTGTCCAGAGCTTAACGCTGAAAGCACTTTGCAAACATAACCAATTCATTAATCACGTTCGATATTTGCTATTTTCATTTCATGAAATTCATATAATTCCCTCGCAATTTCTTTCATCTGTGGAACAACATTATTCCAGCGTGCCAATCAAACTGCAGGGAGCACAGAACCACATCAAAGCATGTCAGCCAGCCCTTTAACAAGAGCAAGCCAGCAAGCAAATCACCCCTTTAAGGAGAGAGTCCCTGGGGGATAATGTATTTCTCTCTCTTTCTCTCTCTCTCTCTCATATAGAGACAAGCACACACACAGTCCACAGAGAATGGTATGTAACACTTTCATTATTTATCAGCTAAGCCTATTAAATCTCAGCACACAAAAGGAATAATCAGTGCAACAAGTTTAAAAGACACATATGTACATATAGTATATATACTATGTCCAGATACACAATTAACCTGTTACAGAAACACACACAAAAATAACCTTTTTTTCTTTTTCAGATTAAGTGATCTAACTTCATTATTATTACCCTGACAAACATCCACAATTAACTGTCATCACTCCTCTTCCTCCCCCATCACCATCAGTCACGGTACCAAATTAAAGTATAAGGCCCACTCGTCCATATGAGTAAGAATAAACATGATACAATCTGATGCAATTGATAACTAATCTGAATGTTTTCCAACTACAAAAACATTATTTTTTAATAAACCTACATTCTTGGTTAAATTTCAAAACCCAGATGGAGGTGGGAGAATTTGGTAGCTCACTGCAGTGATACCTTCCTTAGCTCATCAAGTCTTCACAGATAAATGGGCTGAATGTTTGTTTGGAGGTGTAGATTTTGGTACCCGATTGCACATTTTCAATAGCAAAATGATGAACAACATTGCTTCAAAAACACAAAGACACAAGGTCATACAATTGGTGACCGAGGAAATCAGAGAGCACAATACAAGGCTTCACCTGGCAGACACACATCGACCAGTTGCAAAGTTGTTTCTTTCATTCAAATGAACTGACTGCTTAGTGACTACATTTTCATCTTTCATTTTCTAAAAGCAATTTACTCCTAATATGACACCTCTGAAAAAGGAAAATAAATGGTTTAAAATGGATTTTTTTCTGCTAAAAAGCATTTTTCAAATCCAAATTTACACCTGCAAAACTCTCCACACAATAGCACACCAATCTTAATTTTAACAAAAGCTCAAACACCAGCATCAGTGCTAATTGGGCACTTCTTCAAACCAATTTGAAAATGTTTGTGTTTCAAAAAATGCATAAATAAAAAAGCGCAAAGAGAAACTGCTCATTGACTTTACTGCTTGTAAATTAATTGACTCACCACAATAGCAAGTTCCATGCCATGTTTAAAATCCTCCTGGGTCTGCAGGGACCCTAATTTGAGTGGCCATTTCTAAGTAGGCAGATCACGAGGACATATAAAGTGACAGTGGTGAGAACTTGTGGCCAAGTGACGTACCAGGCTGTCCTCATTAAAACAACCCATATTTATGTTTATTTTGTGGTTGCAACGTCTAGTGACTATAGTAATTATTACGGCAGCAAAGGAGGCAGTCAGGTGAAGCAGTATAAAGAGGGAAACGGGCTGCCCAGGGTGAAGAACCAGGTGAATCAATGGAGTAAACAAGCACAGACTTTCACCCAGAAGACCTTCTGTGTCCCGTGAGAAATCAATGGGGATTTTAACTATTTTAACTATGGTAGTTAGGTTACTTAATGTACATATCGTAACTTAGGTTATGTACATATGTACCTACATTATGTATTATAATCGAAGTTACATATGTAATCTAGTTATTTAATGCAAAATGTTTTCCTTAATGTAATCAACGAAGGGCTGGTATGCCTGACCCTGAAACACTGCAACAGTCGTGCTGTGATGTACGAAGTCTTGGGAGACACTGGAAATCGATTCAGTCTTTAAGGTATGAGAATGTGTTGAGGAAGTTATTTTAAGTTTGGAAAAAAGAAGTAAGATGACATTAAATTGTACAATCTCTACAATTCACCTGAAGAGTAGACTTCCTTTGAATCGATCATGGGCTTAAACCTTCGGATTGCCCACCACTGCCTCTTACACTAGGGAAAAATGTACTTCCTCTAAAGTATCTAAAGTATTTATGTGTATAAATACAGTTTGTACACCTGTTGATACAACTTTTCTACAAGTTGTGATCTTGTAGGTAATAAAACTCTGGACATTGATCTGTCATGTTTTTAATCACTTGGGCATTTAATGAGATGTGAAATCAAACTGTGTGTTGCTTCAGAGAGCAACATGGAGCATCTTAGGAAAGGAAAACGAACATCCTTGTTCGCATTTGCATTAATAAACTGAATGCATTTTTCATTAACAGGACTGCATTAAAGACTCCTGCATCAGGGTTAAAAGGTGTGATTTTCCACAAATTTCCTCTCATTGTCACGATAACCATCTTCATTACTTCCATTATCATTAGCGAGCCGTATCACCCTCCTAAGCATCTTGGCCATGTTCCTCGTCAACATCTTTATACGTTCCTCCTCTGCACTCTCTCCGGAGGAGGATTCCCTGTGAAGCCGTGGGGCAGCATGCGTCCAGAGCAGCGGATGTGAAGTGACAGAAGCTGCATGTATTTATAGGCTATCTGAGTAGAGAAACGTGCGGCTCACTTGAATCTATTTATAGAGCCTTTTACTGATGCCTCTGAGTAGAGTGGAGGGCAGAAGATGGTTCTCTGGGGAATAACTTACGAGTCGCCCTCATATCTCCCTCTACCTCCATTCAGTGCACGTTCGCCCTTTAGCTTCCTACGTCTCTGCTCTGCTCATCCCTCCATCCTCTTCCTATCCCCTCAAATCGACTCTCGCCTTCTCAATTTCCATCCTCTGTCCAATCTCTTCGTACCTCCTCATCTCTCCCCTGCTGATCATGTCCTCTTAACCACCTCTCCTTCTGTCCTCAGCCCTTCTTCCATCTTCACGCTATTTGCTCATGTCAACATCAGTCATGTTCCATCCCTCTCACTGTTTACTGTAACCCTACCTCTTTGCTTCTCCCTGTATATTTTCCAGGTCTTCTCACTTCTCTAGCCCCTTTTGACTGTCTTAAACTCTCAGCTCCACTCATATCAAGACTAACATCTCTGAATTCCTCAACAGCAGGTACTCTGGCAGAAGCGCAGACTAATGTGACCAAGTGATCCCTGTGAATGAAGTGAAAACCAAATGTTTCAGTTAGCATGGAAGTCAGTGTTACATAGCCACACAGCATCTACTGATTACATTACTTGGCCACTGCCCCCACCGTCACTTGGCTTTTTTAATCAAACTTAATCTGCGATGGACATTGTAATTACAATCTGGTACTGCAGAGTCGCAGTGCAGACTAGCAGGAGTCAAACTTCAGTTATCATGTGACAACAATAAAGATAGTTGCCTGTCAAGAAGATGGTGGAGGATTTAATTGTCAAAGTGAAAAGCAAAAGCACGCCTTTGGCAATATTTCTGATTTAAACCCAATGCTAAAAGAGAACCTGATAGCGTTAACAATGGAAAAGGAATTGGTTACATCCCTGAGAAGTTGGCGATGTGCAGCCTTTCCCTCGGAGCTCCTTATTTAACAGCTCCTTCTCAAGCTCCTCTTGACATATTTCAAACTGACCCAATGACAATTATGACCATTGTTTGGTTTGGTAGACGCATTTCTGATGAACGATAACAGTAAGTGCTAATGACACTGAGATCAGGCTACTCATCTTTAGCCAGTTAAATACCTTTAATATGAAGCTGCAGCACCAGGAAATGTTTATCCTGTGGGAACCTATTGTAAAATTTGACTTATCAATTTTAGATGTAGTTGACTTCAAATATAACATTATAACTACGTTATAAGAGAGGAGACAAATAACCTAAAAGCGTTTTGAATAGAAAAGTCTGTAAAACCAGAGATGGCACTTGTCTCACATATTCCGCTTCTTCACCCCAAAAGCCAAATGTGCCTTATAAAGCTGATGCAGGAAACATATTGTATACTGTGTTTAAGCGCTCTGGTGGGATGAGGTGACTGCATCACGTCACGGCACTCCTTGGCAAAAATTGGCATTGTGGAACCGTGCACATGCATAGTAGAAAAATAACCTGTAGAAGGAAGTGTTTTCAAGAATATTTTGGTGCAAAGTCACTGAACTTCTTTATCTGATTTGGTTGGTGTTTCTATACATGCAGTTTTTATGTCGCAGTGACCATTGAGAGTGAATGTTCTGGTTCCCTCTTTCCAATTATTTAGACAGGGCCCTGGTCTTCTTAGCCCAAAATAACTGCCCAGGGTTGTTGTCAAGACTCCTCTAAAAAGGACTTTGACTTATTATTTTCACTTTTTGTATTTTGAGTTTGTTTCCTGCAGTTTGGTTAGGTTCACAAGACAAAACTACTTAGTGAAGTTTGGGAAAATGGTTTGGATTGAAACTGATGCTTTTGCAACATTAACCACGTTATTAGAACATCTTCTCCCACGTGCACCCGTCTCTTTGAGTCGCAAAGCTATGCCATTATAAAACATGCTTGGTCAGCTGAAATGATGGTCCTGGAGCAAAATTAATTATGCTGTTGTAGGAGTAACACCAACACCGATATCAGATCGTGCATTTCTTTGAAGTGGTATTCCTGCTAGTGTTTGGAATGTGTGCTTGTTGAAATATCAATACATGTCAAAATGAGACAAACACCTAAACACACACAGCAGGCAGGCTGATGACTACAATATATGTGAATAAAGTCAGCAATATCAGATGGCGAATTATCATATTCAATTCATTATTTTTTGGAGAAGGGCTGATCCTTGAGCCAAGTGATGTAACAGGATGCAGGAGTTGATGTCAACATGTGAGCCTTCTAGCCGTATGAACACACACACACATACACATACACACACACACACACACACACACACACTCATACACAGACACAACTCCTCCCACGTCCTTCAGTGTGACAGCATGTTGTAATGCAGAGTGGCGTCTGCTTGTCAAGCTGACAGACTCGCACTGACAGCATGGTCAGAGCGCTGCAGACACAGGAGAAAAAACACTGATTTTATAACGCTCCAAACCACAACAACAAACAGCCTGCCGGGCACAAGCAGCGCAGCACCCAGTACCTTTATCCCTGTTTTTTTAGCTGTCTGCTGCTGTGTCACTCTGATGGTGGAACTTGCTCCTGTGTGCTTCAGGAAGTCATGCAGCAAACGTATAGGAACATCCATCACATGCAGTGGAGATGACCTACTGACAAATTAAAGCAAATTAAATCAGGTTGGTGAGACTACGATGAATTTGGGGAATCGCTCTAATATTACATGTATTTAAATGTCAAATATTCAGCATATAATTCAAAGCTGCCATGCAGGAGGTCTATGAGTTGGAATTTCTATAATCTTCATTACACTCTATCAGCTTTGTTAAGTGAAAGGCAGTTAATTATGGGGATGGCATTACCGCTCACACATCATAACACAGTATAAATGTCTTTCCATTCTAGTCAAGGGCTGGAAGGCAACTATAATTGAAATATGGTGACAAAATTGTACTTTGTGCTACCAAAAGAAGCCATTGTCAACCTTCGGCCTCGACAGGGCTGAAGCGTGTGAGGACCTGCAGTGTTGAACCTCAGCCAGTCACCATCACCTCAGTTATCACCCTGTCAGTCCACCTTCACTGCACTATTACACAGCCAACAGGCTGACAAAGGTAGAAAAAAAGGAGAGGGAGAGGGAAGGAGAAGGTAAAGGAGAAGTGGGCTGTCTTGAGGTAAAATTGAAAGGGAGAGAAAATGTGATGGAGTGAGTTGGTGACCAACTGGAATCAAAGAGAGGAGAGACGGAGGGAGAGTCAGGGGGATCGGAGTGAAAGCAAAGAGATGAAGTCGACAGGAAAGAGAGGGATTGAGGAGAGGAAAAAGAGGCTCAGGAACTGTGCAGCTGTGGGAGCGTATTAAACAATCACTTCTGTGTCAGCGGCTCAACACACCGGCAGAGGACTTCTAGTGTAGTAGAAGCGCCCAGCCAACAACTATCATGTGACGTCAAATCCTAGCTTTGCTTTCTCATGGTTCTGTAGCAGAATCTTCAAATCGGTGATGATTTCATTCAACTCCAACCACCTTGACTTGCAAAGCGCCCAGACAGCATGAGGGAGGTTATTAACAGAGGATGCTAAAAGATGTCAGACAAGCCCTTCAACAAACATCTCATCACAGATCCACATGCAGCATGAAAGGAGAAACATGTAGTCTGCAGAGTCAAGCATCAGAGAGCGGCTTCAGTCGCCAGAGAAGCTGATTCATGAGCTGCTCGGCGTATTGACAGCAGGCGGAGCAACTGGGGATGGCTCCCCTCAATGTCAATCGCAGCAATGACATCGTCCCCCAACAGGCAACAGGCACACCCTCAGATAACACAATGTAAGGCACAAAGCGTCTGTGTGAGGATTTGTGCATCCAGCCAGTAGAATTTCTCACACAAAAAAAGAAACATATTCCTTATGCATCCAAGAGAGTGATGTGTGATTATCTTTGTATATCTCTGTATGTGTTGTGCATGTCTAGCGTGTGCTGAAGGGGGTAGGGCGTCAAGGCAACGCAAGCCTCGAGACAAGAGGGTGGTTGCCGTGGAAACCTCAGGCTGAGAGCTCAGCAGCCGGACGATTGAGGGAAAAGACGGAGCAATAGACGATGGTGATAGACGAAGAGAAAGAGTGTGTGTGATGAAATAACACGAGGGCAATGTCCCAGGGGCAAGGAGGGAAAAATAAAACAGAGAAAGAGAAGGCAATAGAGCTGGAGGAAGAGATGGAAGGGAAAAATCTACAAATCTATCTATCAGAAAGAGAGAAAGACAAAGAAAAAGACTATAAGAGACAGTGAGACAGAAAGAAAGAAAGAAAGATTGAAGGACTGAGGGAGGACAGAAGGAGAGAGAGGTGGACTCACAGGGAACAGTGCGGAGGTAGAGGTTGTCTCTGATGATCTGCTGGTGGTCGTGGTCCACAGAGCCCTTGGAGAAGCGCAGGTTGAGGTAGTGCCGCAAATCCTTGTCAACCACCCCCCCTGAAAGAAAACATGGGAAGAGAGAGATTACAGATCACTTTCATTTGATAACATGCATGACACACAAACCTGGCAAGTGACATTTTGTCAGACTAACCGCAAAAATCATAATTATTTATAGTTATTCTTTTGAGATATTAAAAGATTGGCTCTCGATAAATCATGATGCAAGTGACACTCGACTGAAAGGATTTCACTCCAAGAATGAGCAGCCTGCCCAGTAGGCCAGTCACTACACACTCATGCTGCGCAGCCAATGTTGCTCAAACTCACAGAGCTTTATCTTGTGTATATCCCAAAGTTTTCCTAAGATACCAAATATGCCACCCTGAATGCACAAGATACCTAGAATATTTCAGTTTCATGGAATGGTGTAGCCGTACAAAAATCTCCATCATCTTGAATGTAAATATTGTTCTAGGTGCAAACACAGTGTGAACATACAGAGCCTGTCACAACTGTCAGTGAAAAATAAGAATGGGGATGATAGAGGAGACGTAAAGAGGCAGAATTGCAGGTCGAGGGTATTGAAATATAGGGAAAATGGCCTATTCAGATTGAAAGCTTGCACTGAATTTCACACCCAAGCAAAACAGCAGAGGCTACAACACACACTAGCGTAAACACACACACACACAGATCATGGCAATTGTGTTAACCAGTGATCCCCTTGGGGCTAAATATGCGGTGTCAGCAGGTTGGGTGACAAAGCCCTACAGAGGACAGAAGCTCACACCACCTCATCTCTGACTCTCCGTCTCTGCTTATTATTTGCTTTACAAACGGTCTTCCTTCTGATTAAGACACTGAACTGAAACATAGTTAAATGAATGACAATCATGATTGAAGGTAGATGACTAAGACCAGGCCAAACATATCTGTGCTGCACATGCACTGTATGATAATGTCCATGAATAGTTTCTCCTCCCTTCATCCCAAACCAAAGAAGCCCAGGAGGATGAGAGGAGGAGAACTTGTTCTCTACACAACATTTGACATGCAAGACTATCACATCCGACAGCAGGAGGGATGAGGTTACATGCCATGCATTTACAGATGAAAAACGTGTCTTCTCACTCATGCATACTCTAGTGACCTCCTGCCAAATTCAGCATTCGGCCTACCGGTTGCAATGAATGCAGCGGCAACGCATTAGAGAACGTACAGCGCACCGCCAGCGAGGAAATTCTTTACATGGACTCACACTGCACAGGCACCTACCTGTGCAGATACCTGTATGTATGTTGCTGAAACTGGTGACTCTGTGATTCTGTATTAATAAATCCTTTTGGAATAACATCTTATGTAAACTGACACCATTTTATCGAGGCTGTGAATTGCTTCACAAACAGCGAGGAGAGGAGAGGAGAGGAGAGAGGAGAGGAGAGGAGAGGAGAGGACCAGAAAACAAAGGAAGATGGGATGAAATCTTGATTAACATCATTAGGGCTATCACAGGTTTCAGATGGGTAAACATTGCATCTTACAGCTATGTATTCAGACATAGGCCATGTCTCTGACGTGCACAGACACCGACATACACATATTTATACATGCACACCAACACACACAGCTATGTGAACAGAGAGAGATGGAGACCTAGACAGGATAAAGAGAAAGGCAGAGCAAGCACCTCACAAGCAGCTCGCCCAGATGTTGATAAAAGCAGTCCTTTCTCCACAGGTATACATCCACAGACAGCCTGTCCTCCCAGGCGTCCTCTAGCCTTGTAACAAACCACCGCACATCTTCTGCCGTCTCTGTGAAACCTCACTGTCCTCCCCCCCTGCCTCGGCTTCTCCACCGCTGCTCCAGAACACACACACACACACACACACACACACACACACACACACACACACAGACAGAGCACCTGGCTGCAGCCAATTTTAATCCCAGAGAAGAAGACGAGAATGAGGGGGAAGGGAGATGCAGAGAGACGCTGAAAAATGGAGAAAGACGACGACCGTCGGGAGAAAAGAGAGGAGAAGGAGATGTGCCAGTGGGAAGCCAGGCTCCAAACCACCAGCCAGCGGATTGGCTAGAGAGTTTTGATAGTCCTGCAGCAGCCTCTATCTGCTGCTGCTGTTACTGCACTGGAGTGTGTGGACATTTTTATGATGACTGTTTGTTTGTGTGTGTGTGTATGTGTGTGCAAGAGACTCAGAGATCGAGAGGGAGACATTCCATCAGTGTAGGAAATAATTGGTTATATGTGTGAAAGCATTTGGAGACGTGTGTCTGTATTCCTGAGTTTAAATGTTAGTGTGTGTTAGTGTTCGTGTGTACCCAGATGCTCCCTCACATTCCTCAAATACTCTGCATCTCGCCCACCAGATGCTCTCCCCGTTTGACCTTGTGTAAACGTCACTGACTAGAGTGAAATAATGTGAAACACAGCGGCAGCGGCGGCAGCAGCATATGAGGTTACACACACTCATACGCACACGGAGGGCTGATGAGCTAACAGCTGCAGATGCCAGCGAAGATGCCTTGAGCGCCGTCTTGGGCATGGTTTGGTCTGAATATAAGGAATAAACAAACACCAACACAGAACCACACGCTCATGATATGAGATCCACACTCCGCTCAAGGCAGAGCGGAGTGTGGATGAACAGGATATATTTAAAGGAAGCTTTATTGCTCTTCGAATAAGCAAATATAGCAACCTCAGAGTGAGACATAATGCTGCAAACATCACAGTCAAGTTGTTTTTGTGGCCGGCTGCTTTAACGCAAGCTGGGAAATTCTGGGGAAGAGGATTTTATAGATTTCTAAAAACTGTAGCGCGTCAAGGGGAAAAAGATGACAGCTACGATCAATCACAAACTCATCAAGGCAGACAGTAATCAGTGGAGCTTCTGCACAGTGAAGCATTACATTAGTCCATGCAGGTCACATAGTCTCCTGTCCATCAACTGATCCAAAAAGAAAAAAAAAGAAACAAGGACGCCCATTCAAAAGGTCAGCTCTGGAGCCCAACCAATATACTGGTTGACCAGTATTATCTGCCAACAATCATCCAGACAATCATCAAGATATTCTTAAAAACTGGAATCTGGAACTGGAAGACACAATTTACTTAGCTGGATGGTGGTCACTGAGGGAAGAGTACAAACTGGAGGTGTTGGTATTCAGGAGATTGACAAAAATCCTGATTAATATTTTTTTTATCTGCAATAAAAATTGTATCCTTCCATCCATATCAGCACATATCGGACATATATGTTGTCCGATATGTGCTGATTTGTTTTTTGTTTTTTTATTAGAGATTATAATGCAGAAAAAGATGCTTGGGGTAATTTATAACTATAACTTAAGAATCTGACGAGCTCTTGTCAGCTCCACATTCCTCTCTGCAGCAGCTGCTAAACACAAACTGCTGTTACTTGTAGAGCTGCTGGCACTACCTGCACCACAGCAGCCTCCACCTTATTAATTGACACACTGCGACGGTACAGTGGGTCTCTATGGGCTTATCTGTTGAATTTATATGTTCAATATCTCTTCGTATGTGTCTGCTCAGTAACTGCTGGGTGAGTTAACTGTTCTCCTGTTGAGTGTATAGATGCTGCTTGGATCCAAACATGGAGGAGCAGAGTCTTTAAAATATAAACAATTGTGCCAATAAATGGTTCCGACTGCATGACAGTGAACATCGCACTGTATCTGGAGGGTATATTTAACTGGGTAAAGCTTAACATTTTTATCAAAGACAGTCTGGGAATCGTCAAGAAGCCAGTTTTACAGACATAGATGTGTGGAGGGTTGGTGGCATAGATGATATGATCTAAAGCCCTTGTTGCTTAGGAACACAGAAGAAGCAGATTTGTTTGCACAGCTGCTGAATTACTCACTGCACTATAACTATACCAGAGAGGAACATCTGATACTAATACTAATCGTATACTAAAGTTGTGAACTCACTGTATTTACATTTGTAAGTTAAAATGGTACTAAAATAATTTGAATTTATACAATTGACGGTATACTGTAGAGCCAACAGACAAAGTGGTGACATGAAACCAAGACTGGATTCGAATGATGGACACTGCAGTTTACATGATATGAATTTTAGCCCCTATACTGTAAAAACTGGTCCCAGATCAGCAGATTTTTCGCTTGCTGTTGTAAGACATATTCATCTTAATGAAACGCATTGTGAAGCAGAAAAAGCAAGAGATAGTTATATAAAGCCTCACAAAAGCAACTCTGCCATTTCAAATGAGAACACAGCAAATTCAAACAAAACCCATCCCTAACAATAATTATAATTTAATAAGGATAAGTTTTGAAATTTGAAAACTAGCAGCACGTCTAAAGTTTCAGCTAAATATTTGTGCAAAAGAATGACATAGTTCAAGTCAGAAAAGTGCACTAGGAAAATATACTTTAAAGCTGGAACACCCTTGGACGTAGATGTCAATCTAGGACATTGTTTAGGCAAGACAGATTCTCTAGTTACTCTTCTCAACTACAAATACAATTTATATTTTAGCTTAATCAACATAAACACATAAAATGCAAACTTAAGATATTCTTCATTCACAAATCTTAAATATTTAACCTCAATCCTAAAATAAAAAGCACATTAGTGCCTCATGAAGTAAGAATCAAAGACCTTCCTCATTTTTTCTTTCCTTGTTTAAAAATAGCAGTGCAGGCATTCTGTTCATGTTTCCGTCTTTGTAAAGACATTTACATGGATGAACTACAGTGCAAAAAAAAGCTGAAATATAGCAGGCCTGATACAACTTTGCCGGAGGTAGAAAAAATAAATTGTTAATCCTGCCCTCAACGCCCTCAGCAGGTCAAGATTACACTCCCAACACCTGTCAGTTATCTTGAG
This sequence comes from Spondyliosoma cantharus, assembly GCA_900302685.1. Taxonomy (NCBI): domain Eukaryota; kingdom Metazoa; phylum Chordata; class Actinopteri; order Spariformes; family Sparidae; genus Spondyliosoma; species Spondyliosoma cantharus. The sequence continues at coordinate 12,091 of OMLP01015774.1, forward strand.
GAGCTGCCTTCAACGAAACAGCATCTAGCCTGAGGCTGAGCTATCCAGCATGCAAACCACGCTCAGAAGAAGAGAAACGGATATTCATTAATCAAAACAGAAACTCAGGGTTTACCAGAGCCTCACCTGCCATATATTTATTTCTATTTTAACGGACATACTGACATTATTTTTCCTTTTTCTTTTTCTGCTTTGTGTCCCACTTGTATTCCAATAGACATTGATAGGCCTGATGTTTAACTGGTCTGTATTTGTTTTTTATTTGGCCACGGACTCAGTTTTCCACTGTGTCTAAGGTGGCAGTGTTTTGATGTTTGGCTCGAAGTGCTGTTTTTTTTCCTCAATTTTACAATTATTATCGCTTGTTTGCATTTTCTAAAGCTCTTGTGTTCTGACTCACAAGGGGTAGCGAGGAAAATTTCCCTCAAGATATTTATGAAGTTTATTATGTTCACTCTAATTCATCCAATTATTGTTTTCTTAATTAATTAATAATCATGCAGTTTAGAATAATGCCAGAATAGTGAAAATGCCAATTACAAGTTCCCAGAGTCCAAGGCGGCATTGCCAGATGTCTTGTTTTTTCTGACCAAAACTCAACAGAAAATACAGCACATGCTCATATTTGAGAAGCTAAAAACAGACTGACTACTTGATAAACACATTTTTTACAGTCTCTATGTAATGGTAATAAACCTGCTCAACGCCGCCCTGCAGAAAACAGGAAATATCTTTTCTAAAAAGTCCTAATATAACTGAAAAGCTAATATTTTAAAAATAGTTTGATTTATGCTCAAATCACATTTTCATAGCACTACTTGTTTCTTAAAAGGCAGGACTGAATGCGCTGCACTGTTTGAGTGTACACCAACTTCAGGCTTAGGGGAGGAGCACATAGATATAGAAAACAACAGGAGCCATTTTGTTTGATTTGGGAAAGCATAATTAGGCCTGACATGCCCACTTCCCAGGAGGCGAGAGAGGAGGGAAGCACAGTTGATGCCACATTGATTCTCTGAGTTTTTCTCGCAAAGTTTAACAGCTCAACTCTTAAGTGCAAACAACCCTGCAGCCAGGCTTCAGGAATGCACAATGGCATGCAAACTATTACTGTACTTGCACACGCAATCACAAGTAATCATGTTCATTATGCACATAAAACCTCAAGAGAACACAAGAGAAAAAGTAAGACGTAAAATGTGGTGTAACATCATATTGAAGTTGGCTAGTAGCTCAATTTTCTGCTCACATTCCTCGCATTTCTCGATTCACACAGACACACTTGAATCACCTTACTTAAGCAAAGATAAACTTGACATGCACTCGAAACTCCTGATCGAATCCAACTCACTAAGACACACACACACACACACACACACACACACACCACATTAAATAAACAGTGTCTGTTTTCAGTTAAAGGCTGAGATCTGAGATCTGAGCTGATGCTCAGGGGGTCTGGGGAGGGCTAAGGTGAAGTGGTGCTGTACCCAAGTGGTTATCATGGACAGCAAAACTCTTCGAGATTCTTGGTGATCGATAGCTTGCCCACACTCCCACAAGAGGTCACACAGGCTATGGAGGACTACAAAACTGCAGGGCGGGTGTCGGTATATATACACAAGCACCTCTGGAAGAGGAATACATCTTCATATGCTTCCTCTGCCAAAGCTACTGAGCATCATAGACAAAAACCTCTCACCCCATGAATCTCTATCTGGACAAACATAGTAGCATTTTTAGCAAATACCCTCAGAGTAACCACTGAACACGCATCTGGACACTGCATATACCTGAATCTCAATCCATGGTTTCCATTACTTTTCCTGCGTTTTTTTTATGCATAACACCTGAGGGTAATAATGTGAAATGTGAAAGCAGAACATTTGACAAGTCGGACACAGGTGTGACTAATAACCTCATTAATGCCTTCTCTGCTTTGTAATGCTTGCTAGGGCAATAATCAATGTTATTAGTTGCACCTGTGATTTTCCGGGTATGACAATTCAAAATGTCTGCTGTGAAAAATCTGATTCATATGATAACACAACAACAACTCAATTCAGTCTTTTTTTACGCAAAACAACATAAACAACTCCTGGTGGAAGAACAGACTTTGACAGAGAAGAAAAGACAAACAGGTAATGCTCAGCAATGGAGAACAACACTAAAATAAATAAATAATTATTATTAATTTCACCTTCATTGTAGCCGTTTTTATTTTTAGTGTCTGACCAACGTACGGTAAAATTAAGCGCCAACGTTAAAGCTAACGTTAGCGTTAGCTTACAAAGAATCTGTTAGCAACACCAACTTAGCTAGCTTAACATAAACATATAAAATAAACTAAATACAATCAAAAACACATACAATTAATTAAACTTACCTTATTGCCACTTTTAACTGGATCTTGACTCTCCCATAGTACTGTTTTAGCTACCGTATGCAAATCTCCAACGGCTCCGAACTTCCCTGCCTCGCCTATATTTTCTTCCACAGGGTGCAGAGGTCATGACCCGCCCTACTCTGCCTCTGATTGGCTAGTACTCGTTGACTTCGCTGTTTGGATTGGTTAGATTTAGACATGACAGTCAGAAAAGCCAATCAGAGGCAGACCGTATTGGGCAAGGGTCTCTCCATGGCACTGGGCAAGTTACTTCCAAAATGCAATATATTACATAATACTAGTTACCTTCATTTTACAGTAATGTATTACGTTGCAATTTTACTGTCTGTGTAGAGTAATACATTACTTATTACACTACTTTTTTAGTCACTTGATGAAGTGCCCAAATAACCTATATAGAACAATCAAATAGCCTCGATCTTTTTAAAGATAAATGATGAAGATTTCTGGCACAAACAGAAGGGTGTATGTGAAGAGATGAACGGGGGAGCGAATGATACCACATTGTTTCAAATCAGACATGTCGGTGGGAAAAAATCAGGTATGGGGATGTTCTGCCTCTGCAGGAGTTGGGACACCTGCACAGAATCAACTCCACCTTGATCAAGGAGAAAATACCACTCCATTCTTCAGACAAGCTGCACCCTCTGGTTTGCATCTTTGTGGCGATGGATTCAAACTGCAGCAGGATAATGAGCTCACACACCTCAAAGCTTTGACAGAACTGCTCGAAGACCAAACACCACCAAGGAGAACTGTCTTGGACTTGCCTCCATGCTAGGTCGAGTGCACGCTATCATTAATGTCAAGAAGTCTGGTAGAAGTATTTTCACGACCCACAGTACCCCACCTACAGTACACTATGAGTTCATCGCATTTATATTGAGCACCTTGAGCAACAAAAAGCAAGTTCTGCATTATTTCAAATCGATTTCTTTAGGCAGGGACTTGTTCCTCAGGATATGTCTTCGTCTGTAAATAACTTGTTTCCCTCCTCACTTCCCTCTATTCACGTGTTTCTACTATTCTGATTGTCCAAAGTCTGCCTGCTCTCTCTCCTTCGTCATTTTAGTTGCCCAATCTTCTCTTTCTTTTTCTCCTCGTCTTCCTCTCCAGTGGTTCCACTGAGAATACCCTGATATGACCTAGTCTACTTTTTCTTGTTTTACAGTCCCAATTAGGTACAGGTAGTTTGAGCTGGTGTGTGTGTGTGTGTGTGTGAGAGAGAGAGAGAGAAAAAAGTGTGTGTGTGTATTTATGAGTTATACTGTATATCTACTGATTTTCTACATGTGGGGGTATTGTGAAAGCCATTTAGCCATGAATGAAGTATCTGTTTCCAGTGCTCCTAATGGCATTATTACAGCAGGCGGCAGGGCCCATTATTAATAGTACATGACAGAGCCTCTCTCCTAAAGGTCTTAATATTGATCCCCCTCTCCTCAGACCAGTCTTAATGATGATGTTCCTCCATGTCTTTCTCTACAGCGTCGTAATCAAGGCCAGACACACATTTACAGCCTCCGAGTCCCATATAGAGAGAAACAAGCCCACACTACAAATGAGACTTCAGGATTAAAAGAGGGAGGTTATAGGAATTGCCATCCCTAATATTCCCCCGTACCATTCTCCTCCTCCCACGCCGGGCCAAATTAATTCCTCGTCTCCGCTAACCTCGCACATCTACGCTGATGAATGTTTTCGTGCATGTGGTGGCTGCTGTTTTTAGACGTGGCTATATGGAGATGTTTGTCACTCCTGATTGCGCTCCTCGCACTCTATCAGGAGCAACAAGCAGGATGCATCTTAATGAGAATTAAGGCAGCAGGCTGACTGAGAGCTGAGGAAGAAGTGGAGAGAGGATAGAGAAACAGCCAGGGAATAAAAACACAGGAGGACGGGCAGAGGTGCGTTATCATCTGTTCTGTAGCAGTGGGAAGCTGAGTAACAGTGACGGAGAGAAGAGAGAGAGAGAGAAGGGGAGATATGATGGAGGCTTGGAGGCAACAGAGTAATAAGAAAGTCTGAGGTCTGAGGGCGCAGCGGTCGATAACCTGAAGGGTTAAAACCAGCAGGGGTCTGCTCCCGGTCAATACAAAAAATTAATAATCATGGCAGTGGCTGGGAGAAGTCTGCCTTCTGAGCATCGTAATGATTCTCCCCTACAATGCTTAATTTGGCTGCCATGGTCTGATAGTCTAATAAAGGCTGTCTGTATCAATACAGGGGCCCTTCATGCTGCTAAATCCAAAGCTAAATGAATTGAATTCAGTTCAACTTTCCTGACCTGACTGCTCCTTTCATTTCCTCATTACATATAGGATGAACTATATGAACAGGAAAATTACACACACTCGCACATAAAGGCAGTGGGATGTGGCCATAACTCACATCCTAACAAGTCAGGCGGAAAACTGCTGATAAGCTCTTCACCAATGGGACATTTTGCTCTGACTCATGGACTGCCACTTCATTCTGATGCCACCAAATACAGTACACTGCAAAGAAGCCCCAAAAACATGACGTAGGCAGCTCATCAAGATTAAATATATATCTGGAGTCTGACGCCAACACTAAAACTGAAGCACTGTCACATCTGAATGTCATTCCTGAAACCAGTGTGCTTTGTTAAACTGTGTTAAACAATGACTTTATTACTTAGCAGACACATATTTTCCATATACTTTAAATGCCATATGTTAACATTCTATGTTTTTATCATTAGTTTCAGATAAAATGTTTTATGACAATGATTTTCTCCTTGTAACTACATATTACACTGATTATAAAGAGTTGATATAGTGTCATCTCCTTACATACTTCCGATGTATTATTGAATGATATATTTCATATATATGTATTCAAAACTCTATTAATTAAAACATATCAGTAGATATATTATCAAAATGTACTTTAATTATATATATATTATATTTTCAAATCTATAACCTACAGAATAGAATTCCAGCTGGATTTTATTCCTCGGGGAGTTGAGGGCCGTGTCACGTCGGTCATCATCTTGTACGTCCATCTCTTTCTCAGATATTTCATAACAACTATGCAACATGACTCCAGACAGGCTGAACTCAGGAGACATGTTTATAATTACAGCCACCAGTCTCTCTATTTACAGTTTTTATAGAGCAGGTCAGCACTACAGACAGCAACAACTGTCAGATGAGAAATCAACCACTAAATATTTAAACCTTCGCCGTGATCTAAAATAGTGACCCGTCATACAAACAGCATCATTTTTGGATCCCAACACCTGCTGGTGTCAGTGCAGTGCAGGGAGCTGCTTCAGGCCCTCTGAGAGAGGACTAACTGATCAGGCAGCTACTGACCTCTACTGGCAGGAAGTATCAACTACAGTAATGAAATGATCCTGAATGCAAATGAAGCACTTATTCACATCAGCTGAGATTTCTTCCAGTAAGACAGGAAGCTGCCTGCCTGCTGCAATGAGCATGATTAGGTTGGCAGAGCAATTAAGGTTCATATTTAAAGAGTCCAGTGATTAAATCCTTCTCTTCTCTCAGCTGCAGCATTACCATTGAGGCACTTACTAGGCTATATGAGGTACCACGATCCGGTACATTCAGGTTAAATCCTTCATCTCTTGATTTTTCATACAGAACATTTACATAAAGGTTGTACATATCGATTCAAAAGGAAGCAGACAAGTTAGAGGATTTCAAAACAGTTGAGGGGTGAGGCTTTAACACAACACTGTGACAATGTCCCACGTGCTTTCTACATGTAGTGTAGGCATATATGATACTGTCTACATGAGTTAGCTTCAGTCCAAGACATTCAGCACTGGAATGTTAGTGAGCGTCTCTAGAAAGTCAGGGAAATAGCAGAACATTGTTGGTAGCCGTCCACCAGTTTCAGTGCTGCAGCTGGATCGGCTCCTGACACCAGTTTTTATAATCCTTCTCATTCAGATCTGAGGCCCACAGCGAAGCTATCAGATTAGCTGCTGGTTAATCTACACTATGTCAATGAATGAAAACCATCCGCTGCCTCCTGTGTCGCCATGCCTGACTGAATAAGATATGATTCTGTGAAACTGGGAGGGGAGGAGGGGTACTGTTGTTTCAGCACAGACCTGCTCCACTGTCACACTCTGAAAGTTAGCTACATACAGTACTCCACGTCTCGAAGGCAGACCTTATGTCTTATACTTTCTTTGCCAGCAGAGGGAACACACAGACACACGAGCCCACACACCAACAAGGCTGAATAACTTTGAGTTTGCGTCGATGCAGCGGTCGTGATGAGCCAGATGTCTCTGCTGCCTCCATCTCTGGAGGTGAGAGATGGTTTTGTCTCGCAGCTACAGCGGCCTCGCTGAACCCTCCCACCTGCAGAGTGGCTGAGGCCGGGAGGGGGAAACAGGCAGGGTGCCAGGATTGCACGTCGGAGTGATGAGGATGGCTGTCACTATTTGCCAGTGGTGAAATGGAACTAAGTACATTTTAGTCAGCTGCAGTTAAGAACAAATTTGACTGAGGGAAATATTATAATTTGCACTCCACCACTTTTATTTGGGAGCTATATTTACCAGTGACTTTGCAAATTGGTTTTGAACACTATGCATATGCCGGGCTTATAAAATCTGAAACACTGATTAAACAACTCGGCGGCAAATTAAATGAATAAAACCAGCTCCTCCTTGACAAAGTACATCAATAAAGTACTGTTTGTGCATTGACGCATCAGCAATATCAGCCAAATCTTATATTATAGTATTTACAATGACAGGGACCATCTTTCTCTCTGATGCTTTTAGTATGTAAAGCTGCGGTTAGTGTTATTTTCTAATTAAAATAACTGTTAAATATTCCAACAGTAATCACAGTTATGAAGTATTTGGTCAGTACCTTATTTCGCTCTTCCCCCTGCTCATGCAGTAAAAGTGAAAGTACACATTCAGGACCTGCACAGTCAATGGCGGAACAGGGAAATTAGCGGCCCAGGTGACGGTTTATACGACCAAACAAGAAAGGAGTCATGGAAGTGTGTTGATGTCGAGTGGAGGGAGGGGATTGCTAATTGCAAAACAGACAGGAAGTTAGCTAAAACGACGCCGCCAATAGAAGCTTTGAGTACAATTTTAATATTTTAACATTAATATGTGTTTAAATTTCTTGGGGGGTACTACTGCACATGTGAAAGACAGCAGTATAAAGGCTTTTGTGGCTCCTGAGGAAGCTGCGTGAAAGTTGCATTGTTGGTAATGTAGGCGCCAGGTTTTTAAGCCTACATTTCCCACAATGCAACTAACAGTGACATCACTGGAGGCAATTTATCAAATTACATGCAGCTTCCTCTGTTGCCACAAAAGGGTTGATACTACTTTTTTCCCCATATGCATTAAGACTCCCACCAAGACCTGTAAACACTCTTTAATATGTTGAATAAGCCGAGTAACCTTTTAAGCAGGCTTAAAGGATCTGGAAACTTCCTCCACCACTGCTACTTGCTATACAAAAAAAAAATAAAAAATACCACCAATGAGCTGCAGCTATGTAAAATTGTCAATCTACAAATGTTTAGTACAATTTCACATTCATTCCTTTTAAATAAACTAAAATGGTCCAGATGAGAACAAAACACAATCATGGTCAAAACCATTACTTACGATCATGTGACTTTGCTTAAATGAGTCTCAATCACCTCTTGGCTGCTCCACCAAGTGGTCGGAGGTGTAAATACAAGTAAACACAAATACTCCTGAGTGAGAGTCATGTCCACATATTTTGCATGTCTTGTAAAACAATTTGTTTTTTAAGTATTTCCAGTGTTAAAGTGTATCGCTCATTTCTGTTGGCTCAGCACAGATGACTTGATAGTGTGGTACAATTTTGTAAGTCCAAAATATAAATCTACTCCACATAGTGCCAAAAGGTAGCTGCCAAGGGAAAGAACTCGCCAAATGAATGTAATAGGATTTGATTTATCTACGAATAGCAAGAGGTGTAGGCACATAAACAACAATATACGGACAATGGGAAAGAAAGAAAGAAAGAGGCTGCTGTAGAGCACCGCTGCTATCATAAACAGATATGTTGTTTGCTGTAAAGTCTTTTATTTAATGACCAGTTATTCTGATAAACATCCAGCTATTCCTCTTCACAAGCACAACTGATATAACCCTTTCTTATTGCTCTCATAAAAACCATAATACACACACACTCACGCACACACTCAGAGCCATCATGAATAATCATAAGAATATGGTGTGATATCTCAGCCAAATGAACTACTCTTTAAGGCAACATCCTACTTGTTGTTTTTGCCCACACTGCATCTTATGGCCAACATCGCCATGGTGATCCATCGCTAGAATGTCTGTGCTGCTATTCTTAAAAAAAAACCCTCCGGCCAAAATCTCCAGTTCAATCACCTCGTGATCACAGGCCACCACAACCCATCATTTGCCAGCGTTACGAAAAGAAGGAAATGTTTCAGGCATTTCACATCATCACGCTTGGTAGAAACTCAGATCCTATTATCACTTAAGGATAGAAAAACCTCCTTCAGCACACAAACACCCCTCGTATCCGCGTCTCGCAAACACATGCAGCAGCACAGATTGTCCCATGCAGTGCGTCCGCGGTGAGGAGAATTACATTGACCTAATTCACTTAACTGGACCAGTTAGATTTTTGGTCATTGGCTGGCTGAGCTTGAGTTTGATCCTCTGAGCCGAGCTCCAGCAGCTTCCAGCCTCAATAAAATCATCCTCTGCCTCTGACAGAACCGATCTCTTGGTGGGTTATTAATACCAACAGAGCAGACAGGATGTTATGCACTGATTCTTCAAGCTTCTCATCAACAAAGCGACATGAGAGGAGAAGAAGGTCGCCTTCTCTCCCTCTGCTCCATCTGTCCCTCCATACTGTACCCACATTAAGAATACTGGCATGACTCGGACAGCCGAGTCAGACAACTTGACAATTTCTAACAAACCTCGAAGGGCTAGTTTTTCTAAGCACACTTAAATGTCAATCGCACATCTTCCTAGCTGTAGCTTTATTTTGGATGACGCAGGCAGTTTTAAATGGCTCTACATGGACAAGAATAAAAGACAAAAGTGTGAGGAATATATTACTGCATGTTTATCTGCTCTCACGTAAGCTACAAGTGTTAGAATGCCAGACTAGCAATAATAGCCAAGGCTATACTTCAAAAAGGCAAGTGGCCTGTTATTACCTAACTGCACTATTTTAGGGGGTTACAGGTTATGCAAGAAAAACTGGAGCTAAGCCTCTACATCACAGTTAAGAGTAAAGACAGCGACTCTGTTCTGCACTTCATTCGGTTTGGAGAAGCTCACACTCCAACAGCTCTTGCCAAAACGTGTGCTTGATAGCATTACATTTGCCAAACTCATCGCTTATTCCTCCTCCTCAAATCCTTCTCGATGTGAAAGTGAAACATAAGATACTGATTGAAAAGCAGAATCTGAGTTGCTGGTGCAAGTATGTTTTTCATTTGTAAGGATACAAATATCATGAGGCTTATTTTCATTAAGACAGTGACTCAAAAAAGTAAGAAATAATTTAACTTTGTATAAATATTCCAGCAGAGTCTATCACACAGGCTAAGTTCAACGTAAAGCGTCACTTACATATAACAATGTGAACATTTTCATGTTTTTTTTTCTATCATGTTGGGTCAATGTGACTAAAGTAAATAACTTAGTCTAGTTAAAATAAATTAATAAAAGTGTTTATTCCATTACTGGATAGAAAGTTATTGGAAACTTCTACATTTCAAGTCATTTCAAACGGGATATTTTATATCCAGTAATAAATCACACATGTAGCTATTTCATTTATACACATCTGGACGCTTTTCACTTTGCAATCATCGTGTATGTTTTCCACAGCAGTAGGTGGATGCATTGCAAAAGCTAATGGCAGAGAAAGTAGTTCCCAGTACCGACATACAAACTTGACAGCGGTTAGTATTAACAATAGACATCTCTATTTCATGTGAGCGAGACATGAGGTAGTTGGACACAGTTAGTAATGACAACAATGACGCTAAGCACACAGCACCTGACCCAAAGAAGGAGCAGCGACAGACGGTCGTTCAGCCGCTAACCAGGTACCACAAAGCACACAGTCCCTGAACATCCTAAAACCCTGCTGCGGCAACAACACGCCCCTGTAGCGGCTAACGTTAGCATAGAGCCGAACAGAGCTGCACCAGCAGCAGCAGCAAAAGTGGCTAATGCTAGCCCGGACTAACTGACACGCCAGGTAGCCTTTTCAGACTGAGGGACATTCATGACAACTATTTTGCTTGTGTTTATATGACTGTGTCATTTTGGCATTTAGCAGACTTGTTTGTTCATATATTTTTTGGCCTCAAAAGAGATCGTGTTGAACTTAGCGAACTTGCTTGCTTTTGCTGGATTCTGCAGCCTTACCAACCCTAGCTTTAACATTAGCATTAGCTTACTCTAGCTAGCTGATGAGATGAAAATCTGCTAGCAGCAGTCCTCGTTTCAGCCGGCAACGTCTACAGCTGTTAGCTAGAAAGGTGAGACCTGTCTTTATTTATTTCTGTCTATAATCAAGAACCTGCTGTCAAAAAGGCTAATCTGCCACCTTTATCAGTGTAAACTGCATGTGCTGTGCTGCAATAATGAATCACTGTAACTTTGCAAGTTTGAGAGAGTATTTTATATTTCAGGTTCTGTGTTTATATTCACACAGTTTCCTCAGTAAACAGGGAGCTCCCTGGCCTGGCCTGGCCTATATATGCTGTGGCCGAGAGCGACTGCACAGTGCAACAGAGGCTGGCTGTGCTCCACTTAGATGTTAAAGGGCACGCTAACATTTTGAATTCATGTTGTTTTGCACCACATATTGTTCTAATAAACCCGAGTGGATGAAATGTCCTGGGGACTTCCTCCTCCACACTCCTCTGTGAGAGGCAAAAACAAAACTCGTAAAGAAGGAAAATTAAATTTCAAAACAGGCAATATCAGCAGGCAGTGACATATCTCTGGCTTTAAGTGTGCATTTCTTATCCACAGCTAAGAACCTTCAGGTAGGGAAAACAGCTTTCTTGATATTCTGTTTATTCTTATGTAAATCAGAGGATCATTTGTTGTGGATTCAGCCCGGGATGATGTCCTTAATATAATCTGAATGAAATAAAAATACAAGACCAAAAATAGCTGACATTAATATTATTTATATCACTGTATTGGTGTCACAGCTATTTATGACAAAAAGATTAATGCCAATTAAAGGCAACTAAAAGGAGAGCGGGGGTTATTTGGCGGTGGATACGTATTTAATTTTAACAAACATCTTTTTCCTTGAAGTGTTCAAGAGAATAAACAAGGAGACTAACGGATGAGCAGCTTTGAAATGGGAGCGACAAAATCGAAATGTATGAAATAATTTCAGCACAGTGTTGTGTAAACTGAAATCTGCAGCTATTTACTTAATCATGACAAAGGAAAAGACAAAGAAAAGGCTATCGCTGTAATATTCTGTCTCTTGTGCTTCAGTCAAAACGACAAGATGGCACAACAAAGACACGTCATAATCAAACACTTTAGAAAATCTATTTTGATTTTAAACATGGAGAATCTGACGGAGACGATCGGGGAGAAAAAAACCTCACAAGATGGAATTTTCTCTGTTTCCCAAAGTGCATATTTTCACGCCTTCACCATACTCTTCTCTTAAAACTCCATCTCCCTTTCTCACATACGCGCACACATACGCACACACACTCAGTCACACTTCCCTCCTCTCCATACTGTTCTAACACCTCTCGGCGGTTATGATCTTCATGGCACTTTTATAAATCCGCCTCACTGAGCCGAGCAGCCGGTTGCACTTCACTCCTGCTTGGCGATGATGGGAAGATGAGCACGGACGAGAGATGTTTATCAGATAATTGCGTGCAGATGGACACGGCCAATAACTCATTTGCAAACCAGCATTTTAAAGCAAATCTATAACTGCGTGTTTCTTTTAAAAAAAAAAGAAGAAAGAAATCGAAGAAATTATTCAACGTGGCAGAGGGACTTTTGTAGGAAAGGCCCAGGTGTGAGTAATAACATTAACAAGGGGCTCTGCTGTGTTCAACTAAGTCATGATGCGTGTGACAGTGAGTGCACAACACCAGCACCCTGAAACTGAGGCGGCGAAATGGAATTCAGCCGGGATTCATTTAGCTACTTAGCCTTCACCTGAGTCAAAATGTGTCGCGCCGGAAAATATATAAAAGGCTGAACGTAGAGGTTGCAGGGTGTAACTTACGTAAGAGCGATTTTGTTTTGTTTGGTGCTATTATGCTGTTATACTGCCATTATT
>OMLP01015775.1:0-23382 GCA_900302685.1 Spondyliosoma cantharus
GTCAGCAAAAACCTTCCCTGGGTAAATGATTTTTTTTTTTTTTTAATATCCCAATTAAACCTCATGGAAGTGACGCATTGCACTCAGAATCCGAGAGAAGAATAACACAATCCGCCTCATGTAATGCACTGGGTGGAGACACATGACAGGGCGTAGACCAGAGCACAGGCACAAATGCTCATGACAGCGGTCACTGTGCTGAACGTGCTTCACATTCATCTGCTGTCTAATGCGTCTGAACGCTCGCCTAATTGAATTCATCAGCATTCAAACATTGCTTGGCCCGAGCGCAAGTGGTGACACGGTGACAAGTGTGTTTATGGACTCTCCTGCCCTGCAGTTTGTACTTAATTATCTCTGTTCCACTCTGCAGCAGCGGGGCGGACGGCTGCAGACAGTCCCAGGTATAGGCTTGGTTTTCTCAGTCGAGGTCATTGCTGGCATCGGTCGCGTTGCTGAAGTCAAGACGGTGACGTAGTCTTTCCAGGGATGTTTCGAGGGCTCTCTCTCGCTGGCTTTCTGTCTTGCCTCATTGATTCTATTGTTGTGATTTTTTTTTTTTCTTTACAAGCCTTCCAGAGAAAGACAATCAGCGGGAATAATGCAAGCTATGGTTCTTGTTAAAGTCCTGTAATCTCAAAGGAGCTTCATCCAGGAGGACCCATGTGGTGTAGCAGTTGTCCCCGAGGCCGGGCTCACACTACGGGAGATGTAAAATTCTAATTTGTTTTGAAATCGCAGAGAATCTTCACAGATGTTCTTTTCATGAATCACAAACATGCACACAGCATTTGAAAAATATTGCTTATCACAGACTACAGGATATTATTAAGATAATCGTGCCAGAGGAAGCGATACACTACCTCAAGTGATCTCATGGGGAAGCAGATGTAAACAAAATTGAGACAGCTGCGCCACAATTTGCTGTGGTAACGTTTATACTTTGCAGTGAGAAAAAAGCAAAAGCAGCAGAAACAAGAAACCTTTTGGGGAGACAGTTGAAAGGAGTATGCCAGCTAACGTTGAATAATTATTTTCTGTTGCTTGCAGCATTGTTTGCTGCTCCGGGAAGTCTCTGTCATTGGCTATTGTGGTCCTGCTTGCAAATTACTGAGGTAATCATCCAGATTTTAAGCCATCAATATGAAATACATTTGATATTTATTGGGGCAGCAAAGATGAGTCTGCAAGCATTTTGGTAGGCTTGAGACTAGATCTGTAAACCACTCACATTACCAGATAAACTGGGCTGAACTTTAGTACAGACCAAACTCTTCAAATGGTTTAAATTGCCTGAAAGTCCTGTGGTGTGGTCTTGGCCTTAAATGTACTACAAGGATTTTTTAACCAGTTATGTAAGATTCACAATTAAATACTGATCTCTCTATGAACTACATAAGCAAAGAAAGAGCATCGGTGAGGAAATTGGCTATGTGTGTATATTTGTTATAGTCAATCTTCATGCCTGTCCTTACCATTACAGACCAACTCATCTGTTAGCTGTAAGATTACATGCATGCCAACTGAAGTGTATGAATGACTCTTTGCAGGATGTACAGCAATGACGTAATGTATCTATTTGTGCGATTAAACAGCTGGTTTAAAAAAGAAAACAGTTTTTAAAATATGTTGCATCTTTCTTTCACTTGCTTCACTAGCCAGTTCTGGATCTTTATGACAGGAGGCGGTGGTGCTTGTACCACTTTTTTCCACAGGAGTCGCCAGGATCAACAAAAAACAAGTTCCTTGTCGCTGCTGTAACAGCCACCCTGAGATTTAAGCAGACTAAGCTTGACTTACTGGTGGCCCTACGATGCCTTAAGCAATACTTCAGCCTTAAGCCCTTAAGAGGTTTTAATTGTAGTTGGTTGTTGGTCTACACATTCTCACATCGCAAAGTTAATTATAAAACTGTTGAGCTGTTTTGGCAGAAGACCTACTGGTGGTTGCCTATTTTGGATATTTTTATGTGTCACTTGTCATTAGGGCTACGGTGCTGGTTTCTGACTCCATGTTTAGCCTAGTGGAGGTGGTGCTTGAGAGATTTAGGCTACAATAACTTTACAGCTTGCGAGGAATAAAACATTTACAGCTTTGAGTGCCGCTCTCACGTTCAAAACTCATCACATTATGCCTTTTCAGATTCGCTCGTTGCCTCGTTGGCCTGTTTATGTAGCCGCTTAGCCTGTCAAGCCATGCGGACATGGTTATATGTTTCTCTGAGGCAATAAATGGATTTGTCTGCCTACAGAAATGGGCAGCACATTACAGATAGATACGTAGAAAATCAAATAAAAAAATGTGTTGTTTTAGGTTCACATCATCCAACTTCTTTTGTTACCGGGAAAGTTTGTCTGCGAAAAAGAGTGAGTCAGACGGCAGACAGGGATTTGTCTCTCAGTCACAGCCACCACCCAGCCACTCACATCCACTAACTTGCCAACAGCAGCCGTGGTTAGTCAGCTGGAGTTGGACGGATACACACACACTTAGACATACTGTATATACAAACAATTATGTAAGGGTCATTGATGTCCTTAAATCTGCACGTCTATCACTCATTACCACTGGCACCTACAGTACATAAACAAATATACACTCACTCACTCACACACTCTCACACACACACACACACACACACACACACACATAAATGGCCTGATGTTTATCCGTGTAACAGCCAAATCCACTTAGCCACTCATTAAAAGGGAGAGATGTCATTTAAACTCACCCGTGCTGGTTGCATTAAGATTTCATCATCAAATCAAATTTCATTTTGAAGAGACGCACTGACCGCACTGCCCAGACCCATGTGTTTTAGCTGGCCTCTCGTCAAATACAAGAGAGCGAGGGAGAGACAGGCAGAGGGAGGGAGGGAGAGCGAGTTGGATTTGTCACTTGGATTCATCTCAGCTTGAAGTAAATGAGCAGAGAGGGAAAGAGAAAATAGAGCGAGAGGACTGGAGCATAGAGTTAACACTGCCCAGGTTTGGGCTGCAGTTGCCTTTGATTAAAGGATAGGTTCACTCAAAACTTAAAATTATTATTATTATGTAAAATGATGTCATCATCAACTTATCATTACGCCGATGGCAAGACAGGTGAAGTTTCGTAGTCCACAAAACATTGCTGGAGCATATAAAACATAGAATGGCTCAATGCAGCTCATTCAGGTCTCTGGAAGCCCGGAGATCCCAATTTAGTATGAAAAGCTGTTATTTAAACCTTTTTTTAAGTCACTGGTGATGATCATCTAAAAGCCTTAGCGCACACCATCTTAAGTGGTTACATGAGCTTGTCCGCATATCAAGATTGTAAATAATGTTTTTGAATATATTTTGGATCTCGAGGCTTCTGGAGACTTGGATTATGCTGGACCAGCTATATGTATCAATTTCACATTTTTCTTTTTCAGTTCTCATCTACTTCAGTTGTTCAGGAGAATGCTGTGTGCTGTTTCGCTGTGAAGCCCCAGAAATGTGTGATTAGGAAACTTTTAATCGGCATGCGGGTGAGTAAATAATCTCGGAATATTCATGTTAGGTTTAAGTTAAGGCACTTTGTATAAAAACAGCATATAAAATAATACATGAAATTGCGTTATACAGCCTGATGAGATTAATGATAACTTGTAATTATGTTAAGGAATCATATTATCTAATTTTAGAATGGTAACCATTTTACTACTTATTTTCTACCATGCAGATCAGAGTGTGATCTAAATTTTCCCTGAACAAGAACAACAATAAAGAGTTTATTTTGATTGCAGCAGAACGTGTATATGACATCTGACTGGACAGGTTAATGCTGCAGGAGACAGGAAATAAAAGGTGAGACTGGTCACAACAGGAGGCTGCAGGGTGAGGTCGAATGGTCATCCTCTACTGTCGAATACAGTCAGGTGTTTCCCCCATTCAGGGTTCCTTCCTCTCCAATAGGAAGGCCGGCTCACTGGGCGTCTGCTAATGTGGAAATACACTGTTTATATGTGTGTGTGTGCTTTTATGGGCGCACGTGTACTCAGGCACACGTTTGGCTCCATGTACACATGTCCGTGTCTAAATGTATGTGCGTAGATGATACACATGGACGCCGTGACACATGTGCTCGTCCTGCCTTGACCTGGGAACGTTCTGACTGAACAGATTTACTGTACTGAGAGCTTCGCAAATGAGAAAACAGGCTGGTCCTGAACCAGTGGCTGTTTTCCTTTGATTCTTACAGTAAATCCACTTGTTTTATTTCCCTTACGTTTGCAGTGTGTACAATGTTTATACACAGGAAACATACAAAGACGGAGGAAAAGTGCCTCTGAGAGAACTTCGCCGATTGGCTGGATGACTTGGCTGACCTGATATGAACCCGAGGTGATGTTTATAGAAGGAGGAAGTGACACATTACAGCATTGTAAGATGACAAAGGTTTCACACAGTTAATGTATAGAGATTTATGAGTCCATGTTGGAATATATAATAACTCTGGGCTTCTTATTTGGATGCCAGTCAACATGTCTCTGTGAGTAACACACTATACCATGACCTACACACCAGCTAAAACTGAACACACCCATATTATACAGAGACCCCTGGCTCCTTCATACAGACTCTAGTTTATGGTGCGTGACATTCAGCTTCGGGTCAAATCGCAGCCCAGGGTGGAGGGTGAATGAAGCGGCCCGCATGCTAGTCAGACTTCTACACCAGCAGCCATTATTATAGTTCTTCATGAGGTGCCTATGGGAGGCAGGTCTGCAATAGCTGATCATTTCATTAGATTAATTGTGCTGGGACAGAAAAACTGTCTGTGTTTTACCCTATTTATTAGTGTTATAAAAATTAAAGGCACCAATACAATAACAGGGGTGATAACACAAGATTATTGTGATTATGGGGTGAATTTCTGTAGTTGTCAACATCTTCTTAAAGTCATTATACTTAACTGAAAGTGCACACCAACACATATTTAAAGTAATTTTCTGTGGTTTAGTATCTAGCAACATATAGCCTTTTCTTCTCTTTTTACTCTCACACACACACGCACGCATCTACACACATCTCATTTTCCTTGCACCTCTTGGCCTTCAAAGCCATCAGCATTTACAGTCTGTGGGGAGCTTTAAGAGGAATAAAGCTGATATTTACTGTGGGCTTTCATTGAGTGTAAAGGCCCAGATTTGTGGTGCCCATAAACCACATCTCCCCTTCCTGCCTGTAAAAATTTAATGCCACACAGCTACCGCTGAGCTCCAGCTCCCATGAGCCTTCCATTCATTTCTTTTTCCTTTCCTAGACAGAGAGCTGAGGTGGGAAAGAGAATGTGAAAAAAATGTATTTATATACCACCATCTATAACTACAATGATTAAAAGACAGTGCTTACAACAGTTAATATCAGATCAGTGATAAGTTTGCCCAAAATTAAACAAATGAATACATAATTATCATAGATAAACAACATAATTCAGATTTTAAGACACTTATTCATTAAAAGCATAGTTTGACATTTTGGGAAATATGCCTATTCGATTCTATCCACATGTCTCTATGTTAAATATGAAGCCACAGCTTGCAGACAGTTAGCATAGCTTAGCATAAAGACAGGAAACAAGGTGAAACAGCTAGCCCTGCTCTGTCCAAAGGTAACAAATTTCAATTACTAGCAGGTCACTAAAAATGTTGTTGACCTGATATTTAAAGGTGCAATATGTAAGATTTTTTGTTGAAAACAAAAAGAATGAAAAAAAAAAAAAGAAAAAGAAGAATGTGAAGAACAATTTTGACATTATTATGTCCGGTCTAAAGCTCCTGTGCTAGTGGTGTGGAAACACTCCCCTGGTGCTCCCAGCTCCCAGTTTGGATTGCTAGCTGCATCGCTAAATGAGTTAACTAGCTAATAGTAGCTACATTTAGGGGTTATTCTGGTGTTATGCTGCCCCCTATTTATTTTCAGTAAGAACTCAACTGGAAGTCAATTCTTACATATTGCACCTTTAATCTCTACACAAATCAATGTATAAAAACAACATGCTTAACAGCAGCTGGTTGTAACTTCATGTTTAACAGACAGAGCAAGTGTAAACCCACACTGATGTCAGTCACCCATTGGTTTGTGGACTACTGTTATGAAGCCCTGAGTCTGCTATTATGGCTGTCGCCATCTTGGTTCTTTTGGAGCCAGCAGTGGCCATATGTGGATGAGGCCTACTGAGAAACACGAGGACATGGCGTGGTTGCAACTTGTCACTCACAGGGTAGCTCCATCCGCAAGCAAATCCTGCTTTATCTCCTTTTATACTCTGAACAGGACCATAATTTACAAAATTAACATTATGCTGTATTGAAGAAGACTTAAAACAAGTGATTGAGACCATACATTTATTAGGAAACTGTTTACTGAAGTAAAAAATCAAGTGAGAAGTAGGGTCATTTTCTCATAAGCTATCAGGCTGCTTTTTGAAACAGGTGAAGTCACCCCCTGCTGGCCATTAGAAAGTTTAAGACACTTAAACTCTGCTTCACTTTTCAGACCCTGAGGCTCCGTCAATGTTTTATACAGTGGAACAGATATGAGAGTGGCACACTTCCTAAAATATCAAACAATTCTTTTAAACATTGGCAGCACTAAAAGAGTAAAGTTTCACCTGCTTCTTGAACTTCTGTCAGGACCAAATATTTGAATATGAAATGGAATCCGGATTTCCTGTGTTGAGATGGTAATTTGAATGCAGCCGGGGGCACTGAGTTGTACTCCCATATTACAGCAGCTTACCTAGCGGTGTTTAACCTGGAAATGTTTCTCTGTGAGTAGACAAGCACCCATTTGACCATGTGACACTAAAACTCTCCACTAAAACCGATTCACATCGAGTTCATTAAGGTGGAGCAGCAGCTGCCGCCGGTTCCCCACCCTGTCTATTCAATAGCAGGGGAAACACTGTTGAACGTAATACTGTAGGAGTCCGGAGCTGATATTAACCCTTCACTACACTACCTGCCATTCATTAAGCCCCCGAAACACTTTCACCAGCACCTGTCGGGAGGAAAAGGCTGTAAATTATGTTTTATCACAAGTTGTTCCAAAAATATAAGAATTAAATGGTACCAATTCAGACATTACAGCCTGGATGTTTGCTGTAGGAAGTGTGCGTGACTGTGTACGTGTGTGTGACATTAAAAAGGCATTTCAACCCCAGCCAGCCTCAATCTTTCAAAATGCTTTGCTGTAATTCTACCGTTTGCTCCAGCAATTTCTCAAATCAAGAGCGAGAAAAGATTGCAGCTTTTACAGTAGCAATTATATGAACTCCCACAAAGGTGGTGGTGACAGAAATCTTGGGTTATATAGGCCCAAATTAAAATAATCTGGGTCCTTAACCCAGAAGAAGTAAGGGTTAGAGTCCCAATGGCTGTGAAGACATGAAAGAAGAATGTCACTGTTGTCTCTGACGTTTCTCCTCTCTTTTCCCTCCCACTACTACTGAAGTTTATCTTTCTTCCTGTCTTTCATCACAGAGGTTATTAAACCCTTCGAGGGAGCTCCGCCACGTCTAATTACTCCAACGGTAAACAAAAGGAGGTCGGGTGGGGAGGGAGCGAGGAGAATGAGGAGGAGGAGGGAGGAGAGGAGAAACATGAAAAAAGACCGCTGGCCGGGCACCGTGTTATTATAATTCTTTAAGCGTTACTGTTAGCGTGGTCACTCTTTTAGCAGTGCAGCTAATGACTGGCTAGGCCTAATTACAGGCCGCCTGTGCTGTGCCGGGATGTGATATTCCTTCCCCGGATGGTTGTTAACTTCCCCCACAGCCAAAGCCCGACCCGACTCCCATTACCTCCCCGGCCTTCTTCGCCCCCAAAAACCCCAAATTACCTTTAAAGGTGTTGCATTGTTCTTTTGGCAGGGTACGCAGCAGCATTTTCCACTGCGCTCACATCAGGCACACCCAGAGGGGGCGGAAGCATCATGCTGACAAAAATATTCATGCATCCAACACACAACTCTAAATTCATGAAAAAATGTCAACTAAATTATCCAGTTTGCCCAAGAAATAAGAAAACAAGACATTAGTCTGACCATCCTGCACAACGTCTGTTTTTTCTGAGTGTAAAATGAAAAACAAAGATGATTTATTACACACATAATCACACCATTAACTCAAAACTGAAGCTGCAGAAATTTATTTGGCTCAAATTATACTCTTTTGTCATCTGGAAGATATTTAATATCACATGTCCTTTTAAATCCAGCTCACTAAAATTGTGAAAATGAGAAAATAACAAGGTCCAAGGCCTCACAGGGAATACAGTGGGGAAAATAAAGTTTCATAGTTAAAAGGTTGTTTTATATCCAGCAGACTGAGAAAGGCATTGCCATTTTATGACGAAGCAAAGCAGTCAAACTTATGAAATCTAAATGAAAACTGACAAATATAGTTCTCAACTAAGTGTGAATTCCACTATAAACTGATAAAAAGATGCAGTCAAATCAGCACAGTGGTTAACCACACAGGTCAGGAGTGTACAATCTGGGCAGAGGAGGGAAACTATTTTTAGAAAACACACAGAGTAAAGTAACTCTCGCTGAATGTTTTTTAAAAAGCCTCTGTGTGGAAGCCGGTGCTCACTAGGGCAATTAAAAACAAACACATTGCTCCCTTCCGGCCTTAGATCTCATGTTTTTTCGGGAAAAAAAGTATCAGGGTGAATTATCGGTGAAATGCTCCTTTTAGCTGGAGCTGTGGTGGCCTGAACTGATGTACTGTAGCTCTGTGCCAGACACAAACTGGGGGACAACGTCCACATTTTGTTTCTCCCCATGAGCGCTCCACAAGACGGATGCTCTCCCCATCCATCCTGTCCTCCTCCCTGTCTCTGGAGTGAGTGATGCGGTATTGAAACCATATGCCCTCCTGAATTCCTCACGGATCCTCCCATCTCGTCCAATCCCAGCAGTCCTCTGCTGGCTGCGGACACTCGGCTGTCGCGAGGGGGGCCTCCCCGCTTCCTGTGTAGGATCTAAATATTTACACTCCCCGTCGTCCCGAGTGGCGAGGCGGAGAGGTCTTGATGTTTTGGGTTATGTAAAGTCCAATCCTCCAAGACGCATATTTAACAGATTGTCCTTGTTAGAGCAGATTTTTTGAGCAGATTCACCTCAGAGAAAGTTTTTTCATCCTCCTCATATGGACAGACAAAAAAGGAGTCAATGTACCTTGTTCACAGTTTGCTTATAATAGGAAGCATTTAGCAATTTCTTTGATTTTGAATTTTATTCACACTTTATGAAAATATTCCTTCATATATCAAAAAAGTACCAGAGAGGACATCCCTTACTGACACGGTACTCCACAGTGTAATCTTATGTGTGTACCACATCTCTCTGTTTCAGTAGTGTACCCCAGTATCACAGCATCTTCAGGACATCTTGACTTAAAGTCTTCAGACAGCTGGGCAGAAGAGAGTGCAGGTCTGGAGCCAAAACTGAACATGTGGTACACGCTAACTCTAACTTTAGCATAACAAATGATGAGTCTTTGTTCTCTGTTATGTCAGCCAAAGCTTTCATCTAATGCAATTACTGAGGAAAAGCCCTGCAGGATTTCAACTTACAACCTCTTGTGTTAACAGCAGCACGCTGTAACCCACTGAGAAAGAGAGGGAGAACAAACAGGAAGTAGAGCCAACAAATCCGAGCAAGGAGTTTTGAGAGAAGCAGTGAGAACAAACCCAACTTGTCCCACAAATACTTCTGTATACCATGCAGATGGTAGAACCATTAAACGGGGCAGCAGAAGTAGCAAAGCAGAGGTAAATCGCTTCCCAGGTAGCCAGCCAAGGCAGGCTGCATGCAGTTGTGTGTCAGTGTCATGCAAGCCGACTCTGGCCCATATTTGGCCGGGTTTGTGGGGTGCAGACTTGAGCCGTTTTGGGCTGAGAATCAGCTCCGGTTAGAGGCACTCGTGCTAGCTTTGGACCAGTCTCAACCCCTGGAATGAGCGCAAGTATACTTGGGCTGATTCTCGCAGGTCATTTGTCACAAGTCTGACATAAGACCAGCAAGCAGGTGTGCCGCTGTGGGGACAAAGAATTTTTGCTACCTGAGGCTGAGCAGAAAGACAGCTATATGTTTAAATACAGCTTTCTCTTTGCTATGTGGTTTATCAGATTTATATTTATATTTGTGGAATCAAGTTTAACAAGGGTTGTGGCTGACATTTCTCACATTAATCCATTGTAGACTATACAAGTTAAACATTTTTTGACTGATTTAACTGATTTAATTATTCATACTGGATTCCTCTGCAGTGAGGTGGAAAGCTCCCCTTGAGGTGCACTTGGTAGTTTTGGAGAAGAATTTTAATCAGAAGAGAAAGATATTCATTGACCTGATTTGTATTATTATAGATACACTTTATAAACAAATTGACTTAAAAGGAAAACAAAATTTATATTTGGCGGACCCTGCCATCTTTCTGCCCCTCTAACCATACCCATGATCTTTCATTAAACCTGACTAAATGTTTTCAGTTGTCTAGCCTAAAACATACTTTATCTGTTGTTTATTTGCCACAATCATAATTCTTTAATCGTAATCACTTAACCATAACCTGCTACTTTCAGATGTTGTAGAGAGCACATATTTAAAAAAAAACAAAAACATAATACATAAGAAAAGTCTGAATACGTTAAGTCTTAGAAATATCACCAGCAATTAAAATATATAGAGGTGGTTTCCTGCTGGAGACATTTTATTTACTACTGCATACAATATGTAGCAGAGTCAAAGCTTTGAGCTGTGAAGGCTTAATATTAACACGATGCTTCATCTGTCAAATTAGCCAAGGATCAGCCCGATATTAACAGCAGGCCCGCTGAGCTCTAGCTTCATGTACCGCACTCATCACACAATGAAGCCTCACAGGAGCAGCTTAGCTTTAAGCGCTATAAAGTATGGCCAGAATTACACAGCAGGTGAAAGGTGGGCGGATTAGGGTTTGATTTAATTTGAAAAGCTTGCGGAGCTCATAACATCAGGCTTATACCTGTTCATTACATCATCTTCTGAGGACGAAGAGAAGCAGGGAGGACTGGATGAGGAGGTTGAGGATGAGGTCACCTGTCAAGACGAATTTGCCGTCTGCGTCCTAAATCACTGAATATTCACTAGGCCACTATTTTTTGTCTCGCATTTTGCAATTGGAATTGTAAACTCCTGTCTCTTCTATACTTTTTCCCCAACACCGCCCATTTATCTCATAGCCTTTGCTCTTTTTAGCTATAACCTCAAGCTAAATCCTCCATTTAAAAAAAACAAAAAACACCGTATTCCCTCAAGATGCAGGTTTCAGGGTACACCTCACTACACCAAATCTTTACACAGAAACCTCAGTAAAAACAGATCTTGGACATCATCCCTGGGCGAGGATTTTCATCTGATGAGAGCTGATTAGCGAAAGATCCGGGTGAGGTCAGATCCAATTTATCAAGGGTCTCAAAGAGAGGATACTTCAAACACATGCTGTCCATCCGCTGATCTCAACAGGTTACACATCAGTTACGCATGTAGTGAGGTTTGTTTGAGGTCAGTTGTGTGTCTGAACGTGTTCATGGTTGTGTTGTTTGATTAGGTCAGCTGAGGTTCAGTGTTTGTGTAGCAGACATCAGACTGACCTGCTGGGCCTAAGCCTCTGGATCCGTCCTGTGGTTGTGTGGATCGGTTGCGGTTCTGCTGGCGACGCTTTCCACCAGTGGAGCGGGAGGTGCGGATGTGTACTTCGCTGACTTTGAAGAACGCCACCATGAAAGGCTGCTTCTCCAGTGCACCATCACGTCCTACGAGACCCGCATCCTTGGAGCTGATGCTCTGTCCTGTTTCAGAAGACACAGAACTTAAATAAACTGCACAATGGCTGTGTTGATTTGCATAAATTTAACTACTTAACTGCTCTCAATAGTCAGTTATATTTATTTTGCCGACCAGAGGAAGAGACTTACTAAAACTACCAACGCTAAACTATAGCAGTTTATTTCAACCATATAAAGTATTTTAACATATATATGATTTAATCTCTTACCGCTGCTGGTCTCAACGCTGACCTGCAGGCCCAGGTTGTGCACCGGGCTCATCACCCACAGGTTGCTGGTGGCGGTGATGTCGAACTCCAGCCAGCCCTCCTCAGCTGCCCAGAGCCTGCGAGACTCCAGCAGGAACAGGTCTGCCTCTCTGGAAGAGATGATCATAGACAATAGTGTTTTTTTGTGACAATTTTTGGGTACATTTTTGCAACGTAATACCCTCCTGTAGGAGAGAAATAAGCTAATTTTATTAAGCCTAGCATCTTAGCATGAACTGGAAAAGATTAAGTCAAAGCACTCAAAGTTAAAGAATGTAATAATTAGTAGCAATTTAGTTTTATTAATCACAGCCATTTGTGAGCAGATTTTAACATGACTTGAAAAATGCTACCTTCCCCGTCTCTCTTGGTTGCCTATACAAGCCTGTGGATGATCTGTTTAAGTTGTTGAATGCTGCTGGACTGAGGATTCCCTTGCGAGTGACTCAGCGTCAGTCCAAAGGATGTGACATTATGCACGTTCTCCAGTGCCATGTCTCAGTGCCCATAAATGTAAACTAAAGACTGGCTTCGAGCACAAAAAGTAAATTGCGCAGAGCCCCTTTACTGGTTATCCAAGGTGACCTTTAAGGGTCAAAACAACCAAGCTAGTTAGTGTGCCTGTTGACTTTTTTTTCTTCTTTTTTTTTTTTTTAAATGTAAAAAGGTTGCAGCTTGCATTTCGGGGCCACTATCAAACAGTACATTAGTCATTAAAAAGACTTTGTGAAACTACACACAGCCTACAGTGTCACTATGAAATGTAGTATGTTTAGTTAGCTGGATAGATAAAGTCCACAGAACACAGAGAGACAGACTAATATGGGTAAGCTTCTAAGAGGGAAAATGACAGATAAGTAGCAAAGTACACAACTTACATACACAGAGAGAAAGATAAATGAGGAACAGATGATGCACATAGCCAACATTTGCTAATAGAGAGAAAAATGCAGGAAATGTAGACATTTTTATGTTATCTAGTGTGCTTGACGCTGATAATTGTGCTATGTATAGCTTTTTGAAAAAGATGTCATGAATCATTCAATCTACAGCATAAAATACAGGTATATACGGTGCAGTGTCATTATAGTTCAGCCCACCAGAGGACTGATCTACCTCTTTAAAAAACCAAGGGAAACACAGAGTTGTTGGTTTGTATCAGGGTAACAGAATCATAACAGAATGACAGAAAGATGGATAGCTGCACTTAACAGAAAATGCTGGGATACACTGTATTGTACGCCGCTGTAGCTCTGACCATACAGTCTACCTCTCTGAGGGACAGGAAAAAAGGAAGGAATTAAATCCTTGGTATCAGGCTACAGGCATGTTAATATCATTTACAATATTTTTGTGTGAATGAAATCGGGCTGCAAAAGGGAAGAATGTGTCAAACGGAGGGAAGAGAAAGACCACCATTATACAACTGTTGACTAATGATTGAAAAGAGAACTGAGGAGCTGTAAGGAAAACACTGAGTGTGAGTGATAAGAGGGCCTGTCCTCCCACTGTCCCATTACAGTAGTAATAACACAGCGTCGGGTCTGTCCGACCCTCCTCCAGAGCCGACATCAAAGCCTCACAATCATCCAGGTGTTCGGAGAATGCCCCTGCAGTCATGCATCGGCAGCCCCTCTTTATTGGTCATTAATGAGAGTGTTTCTGACAGCTTCCGTATGAGCCGAGACTCCTTGTTTTCCCTCATGCACACACACTCCACCCCACTGCTAGGTTCACACGTTTGTCACAGCGTGGGCCAGTGTACTGATGTTTCCGCCTCATCGCCACGGTCGCTGTTCAGCTGACGATGGATGGCAGGGGGTCCATCAGAGAGCCGCCTGCAGGGGCGAAGGCTATCGAGACCCTACTGTAAAACTTCTTATTGACTGACTGCTTAAATGAACTGGAATAATAAGGTCAAAGGTGAAGGTTGTGTTTTTTGCTACAATAAATCTCCTTTATAAGTCTTGTCAGTGAGTGTAGTTAAAAATGAAATGCAAGGTGGGAGAGTGCAGCTCACAGCTGGCCCGGCTATTTCATGTGCTTTCATCTTGTAAACTGCTGAAAAGGTGTATTTGTAAAATTGGGAAAGCAATATGTAAGACAAACATCTGGAGCAAAAGAATGCAGAGAAGAGGGATCTTAATGCCGGTATGCCTAATCAACATTTTAAGAATCAGAATCAAGGCAATAATAATGTAAGCAATAACTGAGATACACGTAAAAGGAAAAACAACGATAAAAATCATCTGGTTAGGTAAAGTATCATAGCTGCTGAATGGGTTTTAGTCAGTAAAACCAGCCTTTGCAGCCCCTCCTCAACACGATGTCAGGCCTGCCACATTTTGCCCATTGTAATCTCTCACATTCCTTGCCTGCTGTTAGCGAAACCACCCCAATCAAATGAGAAGTACAAAGGGTGTCAGGCTAATTAAGCGCTCTATCATTACAGCTTAGAGTTAAAACAGGAGTCGAGGTTTTTACAGGAAGGAGGGGCGCAAGAAAGTTAATAGGCTCCCTGCTGATTGGGCGATTACAAAAGGGTAAAGTTTTTGTAAAAGGCGGAAAAATGGGCCAAAACAACAACAAAGCAATTGTCTCATATAAACTTTCTGACCTTACTCTCAACACATGCTCAATGTTGTATAGAGGTTCCTGATGTTGCGCCTTAAATTTGCCCCCACAAGGCACAAACACAGCGCGAGCAGATATTCTCCACCTGAGAGCACACCATCCAGGCTGTAATTTTCTTCAAGGTAAAAAACCTGTCCTACAATAACACAGAAATTGGAGATATATGGGCCCTTTAATCTCCAAATATCTCCAAAAATAAAAGGCTTTACCACAAGGCTGGACAGCACAAACCACCCATTGTAGGGATACAGGAATGCAGCAAATAAGTAGCTCTTGATACCCTTAGAAACCCTTTGACAGACAGAAAAATATACTTTGCCAACATCTATAACTAACGTTCTTATACTTTCTCAATCCGTGGACCTCAAAGTGGATCAGCTTCAGCTTTGGACTGTAGTCTGAGAACATTTGGTGTTAGAGACCTCACCTTAAGGTGTTTTGTTACTTGATGATATTCCATACACAATAACATGTTAATGAAACTTACTTCATTGTTAAACAAAATATACTGGGCGACATAAGATGTTAGCTTAAAAATGTATATCAGAAACTTCTCTTCATGTTCTCACTGGGCGGGCTTGAGTAAACATAAATATCATTCAGAAATCTGACTGGATGTTTATCTGCCCGTGCAGATGTAATGTAAATGTTTGGCATGTATTAGCTGCACTTATTTGGGGGACGGGAGGATTTTGAAGCTGTGCTATTTCTGAAAGACATGGTTTTGCTTGATTTTCCAATATAAACACGGCAAAGGCTCGGACTCTGTGTAACACAGAGAAAGCATGATAAAGAGAACAAACGGGGGGAGGGAACTTTTTTCTAATCATAACTTTACCTTTTTGTTTCAAGAAGAGGTCAACTGAGCTCAGCTGCTTGCTGTTTTCAGGAACACCCTATCTCTTGCTGAATAGTTGATTCCCAGTACAACCTCAGTGCAACCCCTCCACAAACATACCTCATCCACCCAAGGGTGGATTAATGCACACACGTGTTGCATGGCCAAGCACTGTTCGAATCCACAGAACTTTATTTTAGATTCCACTCAATGTGCCAAAGCTAAGTAAGACACCAAACATGTCAGGCTGAATTACAGAGAAATGTGTTTGAAATGATGTTCATAAAAAAAAATGTTAAATAAGTGATGCACGAGGCGGGGATACACTTGGTTTTGCCATGGATTCTGACTCATGAAGTTACTGTGATCTGTAAGTGGAGGTGGAAATGAGCTAAATTGTTTTTTAGTGGGATAACAAGCAACTGTTGTCATTTGTGCACCTAGAATAATTTGGTTGTTTTTTCTCACTTTGCAGCATTCTCCTAAATTCTGTGTATGCATTGTTACATTGCCGAAATATAAAATAAATAATAAATAAAATATTATAAATAAATTTATAATAAATAAATATCTAAAATATTGCCGTTTTCCTTAATTCCTCCACCAAGGAGGTTATGTTTTTACCCATGTGCCATTTGTTTGTTTGGTTTGATTAAGAGATCAAGATTACACAAAAACTATTCAAACATATTTCCACGAAACTTGGATGGAGGATGGGTCTCGGCCACGAGTAGAATCCATTAGCTTTTGGTTTTGGACGCAGGAATTTCTTCTCACTTTCTTTAACAATGTGACATTCTCTTTTATTTCTCAGGGAATAATGCATGGATCTTGATGAAAAAAATGGCATATTTAGGTGGCTGGTATCTATTAGTGAGTTCAAAAGTGGAAATATGCACTCCACTGACTGCCATCTTATACTGCAGTGCATTGAGCTCTAAGAGCCATCATCCTTTATCCAGATAAACTTTAATTTGACCATTAGCATTTGTTGTCTTTTTTCTGTTATTTGACAGTTTGCACAAAATGTGTTATTTGAAAGTGTGTATGTAGAAGTACATATAATGCTGTGATTAAAGACTTTTGATGTTTGATATATATAAGATCTAGTCAAATGTTTGACATTACACAGGAAATAAATAGACTAATAAGTACAACAGCAATGTAATATTCCCATCTGACATTCGGTTTCAATCATGCTCTACAAAGTCAGATCATTTAACTTAATTCAAGCACTGTAAAGAAGGGATTATTTTGTTTCACTGAAGCACTAAAACAGTTGGGATATTGGGATAGTAATAGACCCAACCAGCATTTCATTGTTGCATAGATTCAAACCAATCATCTTCCTGTTAAAAGCTTGTCACTATGTGTGTGTGTGTGCGTGTGTGTGTGTGCGTGTGAATGAGTGAGTGTGTGTTACCTATTAGGATGCTCCTTGACCACCTGGTAGACTTTGAGTAGGAAGGTGTCGTTGCGGAAGGCACGGCTCACACACTCCTTGTAGAGGCGAAACTCTGCTGCGGTGACGGCCTCGCCCTCTGGGATCTGTGAGAGGTTGAACTTAAACTCCTTGTGGTGACGCCGCTGCGGAGAGAGCTCCCTGTCGTACTCCACTGTGGGATGGAAACACACATAGGATAGGATCATGAAATTATGCACACAAAAAAAAATAAAAAATCACAGCATATACTTAAATAATGGCGTTCAGGTTTTCTACTCGTGATCATCAGAAGAAATCATGAGTTTATATGATTTGTACTTAGCACATCAATTAAATCTCTACAGGCAGCGTTGCTTGTTTTGACCTTTCCTCTGTGTTTTATCTCACGATTTTGGTTGCTTTTCTACAAATAGGATCAAATTGCATATTCACAAACAGGGTTTCAGTGTAAATATATACAGACACTGCGCATACATCAACCAGAGAAGCCTTTAAAACAATCCCATACATACTTAAGGTCTAATAGGTTTCATAGCCTCCAGTTTCCCTAAATAATCCCCTGTTATCTTCAGTCCGAAGCAAAAGCCCATGATTTTTTCAGCGTAGAGATATTCTGCGACCACTTCTGACGCCGTGAAATGACAAAAACCAACAAATGTGCTCCCTTCTATGCTTTTAAGTGCAATATGCACCATAATGACTACGTGCTCTCCGGGGATTTGGTTCCTGTCTCAGCTAGAGGTTTTGCTCCCACAGCAAAGAGCCTGCAGAGTCACTTTGTCGATGGTCACATAGAGTGAGAAGAGGGAAATGAATAAAGAGGGGCATGTCGAGCGCAATTAGAAGGTCGGGTACAGAAATACCCACGCAGACATAAACGCTACATGCTAAGCCTCAAATATGCGCTATATTCTGCAAAAACACACAAAAAAAATAGTGACATCGTTGCTCGACAGCCCAAAACTCACATCGACACGCTCTTACTATTCTTCAGCCATCAAACTCTTCCTCACTTAAATAGTTTATCATATGCTGCACATACAGTGTACGCATACTATATCATCATCTCCACTCAGGGCAGTGAGGTTCAACAGGCTGCGGTGTCACCACCACAGACTGTAAGTGCAGACCCACTGGGAACCAGAGCTGGATGTATACTACTGCCGGCAGTGGACCCAAACATACAACATCGTGAATTTGCCTTTATCTGTCCTCTACTACTCCAGCCCAACAGATTTTAGTTAAAGGAATAGTCTGATATTTTGGGAAATACACACGTTTGCTTTTTAGACGAGAACAGAGAAGATTGATACCACTCTTGTGTGTGTATGCTGAATATAAAACTGGAGGAAGCAGTTGGTTGGCTTAGCTTAGCATTACAACTGGAAACAGGCGGGAATGGCTGGCTTTGTGCTTAGCGTTTTTTAAAACGGCACACACTGGTGGGGTTATGTGCCAGATCAAGCTAGCCAGAGTTGCAGCAATTAGGGCTGCAAGGATTAATTGATTAATCAATCAGTTGTCATTTCTTGGCAACTATTTTCGTATTAGTTATCTTTTAAGAGAATGATTCCAGAATGATTCCAGCTTCTTGAATGTGAATACTTTATGAATATCTTTGGATTGTGGACAAAACAGGACATTTGAGCCGGTGTCTTGGACTTTGGGGAACACTGATTGACATATTGTTTTTTTACCATTTTCTGGCATTTTACAGACCAAACAACTAATCAATTAACTGGGGAATTATTCAGCAGTTCGACAATTAACATAAAAGTTATTTGCAGCTCTAGAAGCAATAGTTACAACAAATTATAACTTTAAAAGTGAGCTAATATGGAGAAACTTTCTGTCTTCTAGAAAGATGGGGTCACAAGACCAACACATGGCTTCATTATTAGCGTGTGTCCAGCAGCTTCAGACATGTCTAAGACTGTTCATATTTGACAGTCATTTCTAAGCCAATATTTTTTTCATTTTATCTAAACAAATATTTTATTTCATTTTATTGTTAAGATTCATTTGGCTACTTTAACGGCCCACAGCTAAGGTAAGTAGAATTTATTTTTGTACCCGAGCCAGGCTTGTTAAAACTTTCTGGTAATTTTATGATGTGGGGACCCGCCCAAAATGGACCAATGACACATTTTGTTCCCCGAGTCATAGCCGAAGAGAAAATTGTGTTGATGTGAGAACACTGGAACCAATCAGACTCTCCCAAAAGTGCCAGCCCCACCTTGTACCCACACCCAGGAAGGTCAAAGCTCCCCTCATCCCCAGACATTTCCAAGTTACATAAATGCGCAACCTAAATAGGAAACTGAGCAGAAAAGGCGAGGAGGGGAGGCGTGTCTTTCTAGCTTCACTGCATTTCTGAGGGGAATCAGTGGAGTCCAATCCTGAGGCGGACTGCTGTGACTTGGTCAAAACAAATTACAATAATTGAAGCCTCTCAGTTGAAGTGTGAGCCAGTTGTGCCTCTCTTCACTCACAACACTTTCCACTGAAGCAAAGGAAACCACCTATAAAGAATGAGATGTTATTCCCATCAGCCTCACTGTGACTTTTATCACATGTGACACTGACCATTTCATCATCGTAGTTCGTAAACTACCCACACACACAGATGTCGCGGTAACCGTGTGTGATAACGGTCCGGTCTTGTGTTGAAGGGTAGATAGATCAGCTCAGCTTGTGTGTGTCTGTGTGTGGAGGACTTAAGCAAGAGGTCATGGTACTCTAAATGACTTTACAACACTCCCTTCAACAGCTCTGGGCTTACAGACAGACAGCTTGAAATCTTATATTCCCTATTTAAGAATCAACTGAAGTTTTGGCAAGAAAGCTCTTTGATAAACTGTCCGTAGGTGGTGAGAAGGTCAGAGAGAGTTTCATATGTATCAAATATTTATTACATCTGCTGCAATGCACCGCATGTTAAATGCACAAAATATCAGCCACCTGACTGTTCAGAACGGCTGAGCGTGTTTGGGAGACTGTGCTGGCAAGCTAAGCATCATACCAATCAAAGGTAAATCTTTATCGGATTTCCCATTGTGTGGGTTTATTGGAAGGAGTGTGGAGAGTTCACAGAGAGGACTGGGAAAACCACCTGTTTCTCTGATTTTGGGAACGTTAACACAACATTCAAAGATGGTTATTCCTGTGCTAGCCTCGTGGTTACACCAGACACATTGAAATTACACCTAATGAGCTATTTCCATGACATATTTGTAGTGGTTAGTAAACAAACACAACTAGATACAAACAGTACATACCTTCTTTTCAATTGATCAGCCTGAATGTATTCATCTTAAGGGTGCACTCCACCAAATTACATACCACGGTTAGCTTACTAGCAGCGCTGTAGCTAACATTTATTTTCATTCTCAATTAATCTGCTGATTATTTTTTGCAGTTAATTGATTTGTCGCTTAGTCTATAAAATGCTCATCCTAATTTCCCAGAGCTTAGAGTGACATTTTGAAATAGCTTCTTTAGCACTACAGCACTACTGCTTAGCCTATAGCATTCAATACTCTCTTCTTTAGCTCTGAATGAGCTTTGTTAGTTTTTGAGAAAGTGACCCAGATGATATCATAGTGATGTCACCAGGATTATTTGATTGTGGGCTTGAAGATTAAACATTTTTACCAGGAAAAACATGCATTACAGACTGGAGGGTGTGGGGTTTGAAAGACATACCAAGCCAGGAAGGTGTTACGAAAAGATACTATTGGTTGCATTATGGGAAATGTAGGATTGAGAAAATGTGGGCCAATACCAGGGAATAATAGTTGTTTCAACTTTGACAATCCATTTTTTATCTCACTCACAAGGCCCCTGACTCTGTGTAAGAACAAATACTAAATTGTTGAGTTCCCCTTCGACATTTGATTTTATTCAGAAGTTACAGCCAGTAAGTGCAGTGACTATGAGTTTGCTGACACGTCTGTTGTTAATTTTTGCCAACTGGGAGATGGCTGTGAGAAATTCCCAGCGCAACCCAGTGCAAACCCACTGGAACATTACTCATTGGTTTGTGGACTACTGTATTGAAGCTTTGAGTTTGTCATGGTTTGGGTTTTAAGTCACTTCTTTCCTGTTTGAGTTTGCAGGCTTATAACCTTGGAGACAGACGTAACCATATTTGTGTGAGAGGGTAGAGCTGGGGAGGATATCCTGCTTGTTCTTGACACAGGGGACTTTTTCTGGTGGTGACTTGTCAATCACATGATAGCCACGCCCTTAAGCATAACCCCCTTTATTGTCTATTTTACTCTAAATGGGACCATCAGTTACAAAGGAACATCATGCTGTATTGAAGAGTTGAAAGTAGCGATTGAGACCACAAACTCATTAGGAACTCATTGTTCTCATTGTTTTTCATAAGCTTACATACAATCAGACTTCCTTTTGAAACCGGGGGAGCCATTCCCTGCTGGCAGTAAGAAAGAATACAGTTTTTGTTTAGGCACTTCTGCACTGGCTTCACCTGGAAGCTCCATCAACTATTATAAAGTCTATGAGTAGCAGCACTCCTGAGCTGACATGACTAGTTGGTAACTAGTAATAACTGTTTGTAGAGTACAGTTTGAACGCAGCATCAGCACTGACTTCTATACAGACCCTCTTGAAGAATTTGTAGACAGTCACAAATACAAAAACTGAAAGTTATGCAGTATAGCCCTGATCTTCCATTAAGCAACACTGCTGCTAGAATTCAAGTGTCAAATCTTGTCAAATCTTCTAAAAAATGCCATAACACCTACTACATCACACAAGAGACGTGAAAGAGTATCAGGCCAAGGAGAAAAATGTATCCACTGATTTCATTAGGCTTTAATGAAATCTGCAGGACACATTTCTTTTTGACATTTCTTTTCCTCACATCCAAACAAAATTCTCAAGGCGCCCCTGAGCTCACTGAAAAACTCACCAGTTCAAATCAATCTTTGTTTTCGATCTCAGACAGGGGAGTTATGTCAGTAGCGTTAAGATGA
The DNA here is from genome assembly GCA_900302685.1 of Spondyliosoma cantharus. Taxonomy (NCBI): domain Eukaryota; kingdom Metazoa; phylum Chordata; class Actinopteri; order Spariformes; family Sparidae; genus Spondyliosoma; species Spondyliosoma cantharus. The sequence goes on from OMLP01015775.1 coordinate 22,031, forward strand.
ATACAAACAATAAAAACGACAAAATATGAAGACAGCCACAGTCTCACATTAACGTACGCTTTATCACCACAGTCTTCTGCATTAGCGACCTTCGAGCCACCACGTTAGCGGCTAAGTAGCATTCCAGCTGCCTCCCCACCTTCTCAGCTTGAAATTCAATTGAAATCCACAGAGGTTTCGCATCTAAAATCAAAGGGAAGTCTTCACACGGGTGCGTACAGGGAGTGTAACCTCTGCGCTAATCTACCATGACGTGAGCTTTGAGACAGGAATACACAGAAGGGAAAAGGGATTTAGATTTGGATGATTCAGAGAGGAATTTACTCAGAGTGATTCTAAAGATGTGAAAAGAGTGATTATATCAGTGACTTGGTGCAGACAGTGCAATCTTAATGGTAACGGCAGGAAACCGTGTTTATGTGTCACATATGTGTCATTGCTAATCTGTAGGTGTATTTATGGCTTTATTTTATTACCACACTCTCATCGTTGGTCACCAGTTCATGAGAAAATACCCCACTTTCACTGGAACAGTCAACAATTTTCTCTTTCATTCTCACTGACCACACAGACGCAGAGAAGGTTAACCAGAAAACCTGACAATAGCAGGAAATTTCTGTGATGATTCACCAACATAAACACTGATTTCATCTGCTACAAGAAACAGAAAGACGCAAGAGAAAGAGAGAAAGAAAAGGAGGAGATTGATCAAGGAGAGGAGAATGATCATCAATGACTGCTTGAAGGGTGATAAAAGGTTGAGAAAGACAGATTGCATTAATTGAGATTTTGGGGTAAAATATTAAAAGAAAATGAGAGAGAACAGAATAAAGACCGATGGTACACAGAGGAAGATTGAAAAAAAGCATTGAAAGAAAGAGATAAAGAGAAACAGGAAGAGGAAGAAATGATAAAAGAGCAGGAAATGGATTAAGGATTTTTTGGAAGGGAAGAAAGTATTTTGCGGACGATGCATCAAATCGGATAACCTGAATGGAAACGGCAACACAGCCCCAAAAAAAGCTTAATTTGTATTGTAAATAAAAAGTTTGTGTCTTTTAAAATAACACAGGTAAAGAAAATGACTGTGGGAGCAGTGGATGAGATGACAACACCAGACGGAGGAAGACAGTCGGTTGTCACAGAGAGGAAGATCGAGAGACCAAAGGGACAAAAGTCTGGAGTCTGGGACGCAACAAAAGGAGGAGAGATGGAGACGGTTAGTGACAGAAAGAGAGTGAGAAGGATGGTTTGCAGATCCACTTGGACGCTTTGATAGGAGCTGTTCTCTCGTTTCCACCTGCACAGCATCTGGCGCCGCTGTCCTCTCCCTGCTGCTGGAGGTATTATGG